>OX453253.1:10972622-11136026 GCA_949709985.1 Luffia ferchaultella | reverse complement strand
GAGCAACGACGACGAGCAAGAATGACGAGCAAGAACGGACGAGCAAGAATATCGAGCAATAATGACGAGCAAGCATGACGAGGAATATTGACGAGCAAGAACGATGATCAAAAATGACGAGCAAAAAACGACGATCAAAAACCACGAGCAAGGACGACGAGCAATAATGACGAGCAAGCATGACAAGGAATATTGACGAGCAAGAACGATTGACCAAGAATAGCGAGCAATTATGACGAGCAAAAAACGACGACAAAAAAGGACGAGCAAGAACGACGAGCAAGAACGACGAGCAGGAACGACGAGCAAGAACGACTAGCAAGAATGACGAGCTAGCATGACGAAGAATAATGACGAGCAAGAACGATGACCAAGAGTGACGAGCAAGCATGCCGAGCAATAATGACGAGCAAAAACGACAATCAAGAACAACGAGCAAGGACGACGAGCAATAATGACGAACAAGCATGACGAGGAAAAATGACGAGCAATAACGATGACCAAGAGTAACGAGCAAGCATGCCGAGCAATAATGACGAGCAAAAACGACGATCAAAAACAACGAGCAAGGACGACGAGCAGTAACGACATGCAAGAACGATGACCAAGAACGACGAGCAATAATAGCTTACAATTATGACGAGCAAAGACGACGACCAAGAACGACGAGCAAGAATGACAAGCAGGAACGACGAGCAAGAGCGACGAGCAAGAACGACTAGCAAGAATGACGAGCAAGCATGACGAGGAATAATGACGAGCAAGTACAACGAGCAAGAACAACGAGCAAGAACGACGAGCAAAAAACGACGAGCAAGAACGACAAGCAAGAATGGCGAGCAATTTTGACGACCAAAGACGACGACCAAGAACGACGAGAAAGAACGACGAGCAGGAACGACGAGCAAGAACGACTAGCAAGAATGGCGAGCAAGAATGACTAGCAAGAATGGCGAGCAATTATGACGAGCAACGGCGACGAGCAAGAATGACGAGCAAGAACGACGAGCAAGAACGACGAGAAAGAATATCGAGCAAGAATGACGAGCAAGCATGACGAGGAATAATGACGAGCAAGAACGATGATCAAAAATGACAAGCAAAAACGACGATCAAAAACCACGAGCAAGGACGACGAGCAATAATGACGAGCAAGCATGACGAGGAATATTGACGAGCAAGAACGATGACTAAGAATGACGAGCAAGCATGCCGAGCAATAATGACGAGCAAGAACGACGAGCCAGCATGACGAGCAAAAACGACAATCAAGAACAACGAGCAAGAACGACGAGCAAGTACAACGAGCAAGTACAACGAGCAATAACGACGAGCAAGAACGACGAGCAAGAGCGACGAGCAAGAACGACGAGCAAGAATGGCGAGCAAGAATAGCGAGTATTATGACGAGCGAAGACGACAAGCAAGAACGACGAGCAAAAACGACGAGCAAGAACGACGAGCAAGAACGACGAGCAAGATGGACGAGCAAGAACGACGAGCAAAAATGGCAAACAATTATGACGAGCTATTATGACGAGCAACGACGAGGACCAAGAACGACGAGCAAAAACGACGAGCAGGAACGACTAGCAAGAATGACGAACAAGCATGGCGAGGAATAATGACGAGCAAGAACGACGAGTATTAAACAGGTATTAAACAGGTATAAAACGGGTATTAAACAGGTATTAAACAGGTATTAAACAGGTATTAAACAGGTATTAAACGGGAATTAAACAGGTATTAAACAGGTATTAAACATGTATTAAACAGGTTTTAAACATGTATTAAACAGGTATTAAACATTTATTAAACAGGTATTAAACAGGTATTAAACATGTATGACGAGCAAGAACGATGATCAAGAATGACGAGCAAAAACGACGATTAAAAACAACGAGCAAGGATGACGTGCAATATTGACGAGCAAGCATGACGAGGAATAATGACGAGCAAGAACGATGACCAAGAGTGACGAGCAAGCATGCCGAGCAATAATGACGAGCAAAAACGACGATCAAAAACAACGAGCAAGAACGACAAGCAATAACGACGAGCAAGAACGATGACCAAAAACGACGACCAAAAACGACGAGCAAGAACGACAAGCAAGAATGGCGAGCAATTATGACGGGCAAAGACGACGACCAAGAACGACGTACAAGAACGACGAGCAGGAACGACTAGCAATAATGACGAGCAAGCATGACGAGGAATATTGACAAGCAAGAACGATGACCAAGAGTGACGAAAAAGCATGCCGAGCAATAATGACGTGCAAGAACTATGAGCAAGTACAACGAGCAAGTAAAACGAGCAAGAACGACGAGCAAGAGTGACGAGCAAGCATGCTAAGCAATAATGACGAGCAAGTACAACGAGCAAGGACGACTAGCAATATTGAAGAGTAAGCATGACGAGGAATAATGACGAAAAAGAACTATGACCAAGAGTGACGAGCAAGCATGCCGAGCAATAATGACGAGCAAGAACGACGAGCCAGCATGACGAGCAAAAACGACAATCAAGAACAACGAGCAAGAACGACGAGCAAGTACAACGAGCAATAACGACGAGCAAGAACGACGAGCAAGAATGGCAAGTATTATGACGAGCAAGAACGACGAGCAAGAACGACGAGCAAGAACGACGAGCAAGAACGACGAGGAAGAACGACGAGCAAGAACGACGAGCAAGAACGACGAGCAAGAACGACGAGCAATAACGACGAGCAAGAACGACGAGCAAGATTGACGAGCAAGAACGACGAGCAAGAAGGACGAGCAAGATGGACGAGCAAGAACGACGAGCAAGATGGACGAGCAAGAACGACGAGCAAGAACGACGAGCAAGAACGACGAGCAAGATGGACGAGCAAGAATGGCAAACAATTATGACAAGCTATTATGACAAGCAAAGACGACGACCAAGAACGACGAGCAAGAACGACGAGCAGGAACGACTAGCAAGAATGACGAACAAGCATGACGAGGAATAATGACGAGCAAGAACGACGAGTATTAAACAGGTATTAAACGGGTATTAAACAGGTATTAA
Organism: Luffia ferchaultella; assembly: GCA_949709985.1. Classification (NCBI taxonomy): domain Eukaryota; kingdom Metazoa; phylum Arthropoda; class Insecta; order Lepidoptera; family Psychidae; genus Luffia; species Luffia ferchaultella. Next base: position 11,132,966 of record OX453253.1, on the reverse strand, counting down.
ACAGGTATTAAACGGGTATTAAACAGGTATTAAACAGGTATTAAACATGTATTAAACATGTATTAAACAGGTTTTAAACATGTATTAAACAGGTATTAAACATGTATTAAACATGTATTAAACAGGTTTTAAACATGTATTAAACATGTATTAAACAGGTTTTAAACATGTATTAAACAAGTATTAAACATTTATTAAACATGTATTAAACAGGTTTTAAACATGTATTAAACAAGTATTAAACATTTATTAAACAGGTATTAAACAGCTATGAAACAGGTATTAAACAGGTATAACGAGCAAGAATGACGAGCAAAAACGACGATTAAAAACAATGAGCAAGGATGACGAGCAATATTGACGAGCAAGCATGACGAGGAATAATGACGAGCAAGAACGATGACCAAGAGTGACGAGCAAGCATGCCGAGCAATAATGACAAGCAAAAACGACGATCAAAAACAACGAGCAAGAACTACGAGCAATAACGATGACCAAGAACGACGAGCAAGAATGGCGAGCAATTATGACGAGCAATTATGACGAGCAAAGACGACGACCAAAAACAACGAGCAAGAACGACGAGCAGGAACGACTAGCAAGAATGACGAGCAAGCATGACGAGGAATAATGACGAGCAAGAACGACGAGTATTAAACAAGTATTAAACAGGTATTAAACGGGTATTAAACATGTATTAAACAGGTATTTAACAGGTATTAAACAGGTATTAAACATGTATTAAACATGTATGACGAGCAAGAATGACGAGCAAAAACGACGATCAAAAACAACGAGCAAGGACGACTAGCAATATTGAAGAGTAAGCATGACGAGGAATCATGACGAGCAAGAACTATGACCAAGAGTGACGAGCAAGCATGCCGAGAAATAATGACGAGCAAGAACGACGAGCCAGCATGACGAGCAAAAACGACAATCAAGAACTACGAGCAAGAACGACGAGCAAGTACAACGAGCAAGTACAACGAGCAATAACGACGAGCAAGAACGACGAGCAAGAGCGACGAGCAAGAACGACGAGCAAGATGGACGAGCAAGAACGACGAGCAAGAATGGCAAACAATTATGACGAGCTATTATGACGAGCAAAGACGACGAGCAAGAACGACGAGCAAGAACGACGAGCAAGAACGACGAGCAAGAATGGCGAGTATTATGACGAGCAAAGACGACGAGCAAGAACGACGAGCAAGAACGACGAGCAAGAACGACGAGCAAGATGGATATGAACATATATTAAACATGTATAAAACATGTATAAAACATGTATAAAACATGTATAAAACATGTATAAAACATGTATAAAACATGAATAAAACATGTATAAAACATGTATTAAACATGTATAAAACATGTATTAAACATGTATTAAACATGTATAAAACATGTATAAAACATGTATTAAACATGTATAAAACATATATTAAACATGTATAAAACATGTATAAAACATGTATTAAACATGTATTAAACATGTATAAAACATGTATTAAACATGTATAAAACATGTATAAAACATGTATAATACATGTAAAAAACATGTATAAAACATGTATTAAACATGTATAAAACATATATTAAACATGTATAAAACATGTATAAAACATGTATTAAACATGTATTAAACATGTATAAAACATGTATTTAACATGTATAAAACATGTATAAAACATGTATAATACATGTAAAAAACATGTATAAAACATGTATAAAACATGTATTAAACATGTATTAAACATGTATAAAACATGTAGGTATAAAACATGTATTAAACATGTATAAAACATGTATTAAACATGTATAAAACATGTATAAAACATGTATTAAACATATATATATATATATATATGTGGGAAGTCCCATGTATTATTATTATTATTATATAAAACATGTATAAAACATGTATAAAACATGTATAAAACATGTATTAAACATGTATAAAACATGTATAAAACATGTATAAAACATGTATAAAACATGTATAAAACATGTATAAAACATGTATAAAACATGTATAAAACATGTATAAAACATGTATAAAACATGTATTAAACATGTATAAAACATGTAGGTATAAAACATGTATTAAACATGTATAAAACATGTATAAAACATGTATAAAACATGTATAAAACATGTATAAAACATGTATAAAACATGTATAAAACATGTATTAAACATGTATAAAACATGTATTAAACATGTATAAAACATGTATAAAACATGTATAAAACATTTATTAAACATGTATAAAACATGTATAAAACATGTATAAAACATGTATAAAACATGTATAAAACATGTATTAAACATGTATTAAACATGTATTAAACATGTATTAAACATGTATTAAACATGTATAAAACATGTAGGTATAAAACATGTATTAAACATGTATAAAACATGTATAAAACATGTATAAAACATGTATAAAACATGTATAAAACATGTTTAAAACATGTATAAAACATGTGTAAAACATGTATTAAACATGTATAAAACATGTATTAAACATGTATTAAACATGTATAAAACATGTATAAAACATGTATAAAAAATGTATAAAACATGTATAAAACATGTATTAAAACAGGTATTAAACAGGTATAAAACATGTATAAAACATGTATAAAACATGTATTAAACATGTATTAAACATGTATAAAACATGTATAAAACATGTATTAAACATGTTTTAAACATGTATAAAACATGTATAAAACATATATTAAACATAATAATAATAATAATACATGGGACTTCTCACACAGCGCCATCTAGTCCCAAAGTAAGCAAGTATTATGCTTGTGTTATGGGTTACTAGACAACTGATATACATACTTAAATATTCTTTATAATATATATATATATATATATTTATTTATATAACAACCAAGACCCGGTACCAGTATCAATATTCATCATATTAATACTGACCCGACCTGGGATTCGAACCCGGGACCTCTAGCTTCGTAGGCAGGGTCGCTACCCACTAGGCTAAGCGGTGGTCAATGTTTTATACATGTTTTATACATGTATAAAACATGTATAAAACATGTATAAAACATGTATAAAACATGTATAAAACATGTACAAAACATGTACAAAACATGTACAAAACATGTACAAAACATGTACAAAACATGTACAAAACATGTACAAAACATGTATAAAACATGTATAAAACATGTATAATACATGTATAAAACATGTATAAAACATGTATAAAACATGTATAAAACATGTATAAAACATGTATAAAACATGTATAAAACATGTATTAAACATGTATTAACCATGTATTAAACATGTATTAAACATGTATAAAACATGTAGGTATAAAACATGTATTAAACATGTATAAAACATGTATTAAACATGTATAAAACATGTATTAAACATGTATAAAACATGTATAAAACATGTATTAAACATGTATAAAACATGTATAAAACATGTAATAAACATGTATAAAACATGTAGGTATAAAACATGTATAAAACATGTATAAAACATGTATAAAACATGTATAAAACATGTATAAAACATGTATAAAACATATATAAAACATGTATAAAACATGTATAAAATATGTATAAAACATGTATAAAACATGTATAAAACATGTATAAAACATGTATACAACATGTATAAAACATGTATTGAAACAGGTATTAAACAGGTATAAAACATGTATAAAACATGTATAAAACATGTATAAAACATGTATTAAAACAGGTTATAAACAGGTATTAAACATGTATTAAACAGGTTTCAAACATGTATTAAACATGTATTAAACATTTATTAAACAGGTATTAAACAGCTATTAAACGGGTATTAAACGGGTATTAAACATGTATTAAACATGTATAAAACATGTATAAAACATGTATAAAACATGTATAAAACATGTATAAAACATGTATAAAACATGTATAAAACATGTATAAAACATGTATAAAACATGTATAAAACATGTATAAAACATGTATAAAACATGTATAAAACATGTATAAAACATGTATTAAAACATGTATTAAAAGAGGTATTAAACAGGTATTAAACAGGTTTTAAACATGTATTAAACATGTATTAAACATTTATTAAACAGGTATTAAACAGGTATTAAACAGGTATTAAACGGGTATTAAACGGGTATTAAACATGTATTAAACATGTATAAAACATGTATAAAACATGTATAAAACATGTACAAAACATGTACAAAACATGTATAAAACATGTATAAAACATGTATAATACATGTATAAAACATGTATAAAACATGTATAAAACATGTATAAAACATGTATAAAACATGTATAAAACATGTATAAAACATGTATAAAACATGTATTAAACATGTATTAACCATGTATTAAACATGTATTAAACATGTATAAAACATGTAGGTATAAAACATGTATTAAACATGTATAAAACATGTATAAAACATGTATAAAACATGTATTAAACATGTATAAAACATGTATAAAACATGTATAAAACATGTATAAAACATGTATTAAACATGTATTAAACATGTATAAAACATGTATTAAACATGTATTAAACATGTATAAAACATGTATAAAACATGTATAAAACATGTATAAAACATGTATAAAACATGTATAAAACATGTATAAAACATGTATTAAAACAGGTATTAAACGGGTATTAAACAGGTATTAAACGGGTATTAAACTGGTATTAAACATGTATAAAACATGTATAAAACATGTATAAAACATGTATAAAACATGTATAAAACATGTATAAAACATGTATAAAACATGTATAAAACATGTATAAAACATGTAGGTATAAAACCTGTATTAAACATGTATAAAACATGTATAAAACATGTATAAAACATGTATTAAACATGTATTAAACATATATTAAACATGTATAAAACATGTATTAAACATGTATAAAACATGTATTAGAACATGTATAAAACATGTAGGTATAAAACATGTATTAAACATGTATTAGAACATGTATAAAACATGTAGGTATAAAACATGTATTAAACATGTATTAAACATGTATAAAACATGTATAAAACATGTATAAAACATGTATAAAACATGTATAAAACATGTATAAAACATGTATAAAACATGTATAAAACATGTATAAAACATGTATAAAACATGTATAAAACATGTATAAAACATGTATAAAACATGTACAAAACATGTACAAAACATGTACAAAACATGGCGCGTCGAGACGGGCAAATCTGTAGTCCGAAAAGTGATGGCTCGGCATCTTCCCGGTTTTCCCTAGATCCTATACCCACTCCCAACTCTAGTGTCTATAACTGTAAGTAATCTCAAAAATCGCGCACGGAAAATGCAGCATTCCTTCTAAAATAGTTCAATGCGGCAACGGCTGGCTCTCACGTCAAACTGGTGAACAGGAGCTGCGTAGGGGGATTAGGCATGATCTTTGTGTGAAAAACATTAATTATAATAACTCAAAAGCTCATAAGGAAATAGCTCATAAGGAAATTGTAATAGCTTATAAGGTCAGAAAAAAAAGTTTAAATAAATAAAAAAATAAAAATTAAAAATACATAAATAAAAAAAAAAATTTAAAAAACTAATAAAAAATTAAATAAATATATATATGCATATATATATATATATATAAGTTGAGAGATAGGCAATTAGGCAAACTCACAACACTGGTAGGCGAAATAATGAGTAGCGGGCAGATGAGACATATTAAAAATATAAGAATAGCATAATAAAATTAAAGCTCAAACAAAGGTATGGACCCAGTGTCTATGCCATGTAATGTTATTAATAAAAAAAACCAAACCGATCGTTTTGAAAATATAAGTTTTTGAAAATTTGAACATGTGGTCACATACATTTCGTCAAAACATAAAGTTTGAGTACCAACACGATAGGACAGCGATTGCTCGTTTCGAAAATATAAGCTTTTAAAAATTTCGTCATGTGGTCACATAGATCTCATCAAAATATCAAGTTTGAGTACCAATACGATAGGTCTGCGATTGATCGTTTCGAAAATATACGCTTTTGAAAATTTGGTCATGTGGTCAAATACTCACCAGACCTTGTACCTACCGACTATTACTTTTTTCAAAATTTGGACAATTTTTTAACGGAAAAAATATTTGATTCCCGAGAGACAGTACAAAATGCCTTTGAAGAGTTTGTTGCCTCTCGTTCAGTTCATTTTTACTAGAAGGGCATCAATAAACAGCCACTGCGTCGGCAAAGATGCATCGATTGCACGGGTGAAAAATACTTTAACTTATTTCATACAAAACGGCAACTTCATAGGTTAAGACCATTGATATGTAATTGGAAATATACTATCGTGTAACTAGGCTTATGTATGTGTAATGTGATGAAGTAAAACGTAAAAACATAAACAGGTTAAGTTTATATTGTTATGAATTATCGGTCGTGTAATTGTATTTTAGTTAAGCTTATGTAAAGGCTCAGGCTGTGCCTAGTGCGGAGGTCTTTGGAAAAATAGTGTGTTAAATGTTGACGACAAATAAATGATTTTTATTTCTATATGAGGTATTGCCTGTGAACCGTCGATATCTATACTAATATTATAAAGCTGAAGAGTTTGTTTGTTTGAACGCGCAAATCTCAGGAACTACTGGTTCGAATTGAAAAATTCTTTTTGTGTTGGATAGATAGTTTGTTTATTGAGGAAGGCTATAGGTTATATGTATAAAATAATACTATCTGTCTGTCTATTCGAGCAAATCTCCAAAACGGCTATACTGATTTTGATGAAACTTCACAGATATGGAAAGAAAGTGGTCAAACTGTTGAAACAGTTTTGCAAGGTATTATATTATTATTTGTATTGTATTATATGATTAATAAATAAATAAAAGTGACATACACTACTTTTTGTATGTCTGTATGTACGTACTGTATTCATGAAATTTCACGGGTATGAAAAGGAGGTGTTTAAAAGTGACATACGCTACTTTTTGTTCGTCTGCCTGTCTGTACGTCTATGTGTCTATTCTAACTAATCTCCAAAACGGCTGAACAGATTTTAATGAAACTTTGCAGACGTGAAAGAAGGTTGTCAACACTGAAATCAGCTACTTTTTGTGGCTGTCTGTCGTTTGTCCTCACTGATCTATCAGCGTAGATAAAGCCGAAACTACTAAGTCTAGGAAGCCAAAATTTGAAACAGTGGTTTATTTTATAAAGTGAGTATTAATTTTTAAGAAAGGAATATTTGGAAATTTCAAATTTAAGGAGGGAGGGATGGAGGGGCTTTGTATGAGAGTCTTTGTTCTTTAAAGTTAGAAACATAAAAATTTTAACATAAATAAATAATGACGTGTTTCAGGGTTTTTGGGTTTCCACATTTTAAGGGGGCAATTACAAAAAAACGGCAAGTTTAGGTACATTTTTAGGAAGTTTGGAAAGGTATATGGTGATAAACCTAATTCTAAAATAAAGATCAGTTCTTAATTTACAATTGTGTTAGAAAACATTTGCATATTTTACACTCTTTCATACTGAAAAAATATTATTTTGTAACCCACTTTTGCCGAAATCGCGGAAAATTAACGTTTTTCGGTACATATTACACCATCATCACAAGGTTTTTTGAGATTAAAAAGTCATTTAAGTATTGTTAATACTTCATCCTTTCTTTCTGTTAGAGGAAATTTTGATAATAAACGGAAAAGTGGCAGAAAAAAATTATCAATAATATGCAATTTCACCGAAATTTCGCCATACTATTTTGTATGAACTGACAGCACATTGACAGCTTATAACCAAGCGCACACGGTATCGTGTTTCAGACCGCTCCGAGGAGCGCTATTGAAAGGTCGGGTGTACGTCTTTGTTTCTCTCCGATCAAATGCTGTACGTATATTAAAGTTGAACTCAATCAATCTTGAGACGTGGGTGAAAATAAATTTATAATATTTTATGAATTGAATTAGTTTGAATTATTTTTTTTTCCAAGGCGGAAAGCTATTAAACTTAAAATAAAAATCTTACGCTATATATACAATGTACATAATATCATTACCGAGTTGACCAACTAATAAATTTTTTATGATAAAAATATTAAATTAAAACATATGTAAAAAGTGGTGTCCTCTGGAATGGTGTAATTATTTTTATTTTAATACGCTTTTATAAGTTCCACCTATATGTTTTTTTGTATCTAATGGAATCTTTAAACGCGATTGTCACCCACTTCTACTGAAGATATTGGGCTGAAATTCAGAATATATATGTAACTTCGATGACAATACACTAAAATGATAAACATAACTTGATGTTGCAGCCAGGATTGTTTCCTCATAAGGATACTCTTCACCGGTTAATAGCACGAACACGGAACTTTGTATGTAGGTTGGATTTCGATAGTTATCCATGATTTTCAATATAAACTGATGATGCACCACGATAATTTGTTTACGAGGGAACTCCTCAGTGGTTAGATTAGCACCGACATGAAGCTTTGTGTCGGTTTGTATCATTTCATCGTTTTATAGGTAATTGTGAGTTCCACCTTCATGTTTGTAAATTTTGATGGAATGTAGTTTAAAAAATATTAAGACTAAAAAAAGAAAAAAATTATATCTTAAAAAAAATAGAAAATTAATGTTATTGTGAAAAATCGTGGAGTGCAATGAAATATTTAAAACAACTGATATCGGGCACCCCACGTTTTGTCACAATAACATTATTTTTCCTCATTAAACACTTTATTCTTATACCCGGTTATTTTCTTCTTTATAGTTCAATTTCCTATTCTTTATATCCTAGTTTTTTTAAACTATAATGTTTTTAAAAGGCGGTCTGAATGATCGTTAAATTTGAAGGGCAAGTTAGTCAAAACAGGGGTGTTCACGCGGTTCCTCTATTTATAGAAACAAATAATGGCAGGAGCTAAGGGCGCGAGCGGGTTGCTTTTCGCGGTTCACGCATGCGGTGCAAACAGAATGCTCGCTTGTGATTGGTGTAAAGTAAAAAGACTTAGTACTGTAAAATACAACGTTGCGGTACAAGTTTCGATGTCATAAAAAACGTATTAGTAGTAACTGTATTGACAAAAGTATTAATCGTTGTTGTAATAACGCATACAGACTTGTTTTTTTTTTTTTTGTATTGTGAACCAAATAATAATAAAATTTTAATCTATACGAAACAGACTTTATTGTAGTAGTGTTAGGCCCAGAAAGAAAGAAGTTCAAAATGGCAGACACTATTTTCAGTTTTGACCGCTGATTTGTGAAGGGAGACCACATCACATGGACCCATAGATATCGATTTTGAAAGCAAGCAGTTCAAAAACTAAAACAGATTCAAAGGCAGTAATTTTTTTTAGTTCTGAGTACAGATTCGTAATCGCAGACCATACAGACTCTTAGACATTGATTTTGAAAACAATCGGTCCAGAATCAAAAATAGTAGAATTTGACGAAATGGGAAATGAAAAGGTCACCTCATTCAATGGGACCTCGGTTTCGCCATCGCCACGTATCACAAACAAAATGCACTCGTATTGCAAAACTCCTTATACGATAACTGTGGCACAGTATAGTATTGTCTAATAATTTTTTTATGGAACTTTAAAAGACATCTTAACCCACACCCATAACACAAGTTTTGCTTAGTTTGGGACTAGATAGCGCTGTGTGGGATGTCTCAGGTATTATTGTTATCACTACATATTATAAAATAAAGTCTGTCTGAACGCGACAAACTCAAAAAGTACCGAACGGATTGGCATATTATGTCAATAATATCAATGGATCAATGGACAGAGTGATTCAAGAGGAAATTTGTTGAAATATGACGATTATTGTTGAAGAAGTCGGAAAAAAATCAAACCGGTTGGGAACTTTCATCGAAAATGCTGCCTAATCCTTTTGAGATATAACAAAATAATGTATGGAGAAATTGTGTCTCTTTTATAGGACTAAAGAAAAGTCCACGATGGCATATATCTATCTTTTATGGATAGCTTACTATACTATTTTTATGATGTAATATGATGAGGCGATTGGAAAGCAATTTATACGGATATGGTATTAATCCTTATCAAATTAAATACGATATTTACCTTCAGCATTTCATGAACACTGTGATTGCCGTTTGTACTCTACAATTTAAATCAATATCTTAGGAGCCATACGGGACGACGCGACACGCGTGGTTAGGCTGAAGTTATCAATGTTGTATACAAAAAAATATTTTAGTTTGTTTTTAGGTATTTATTCTTTACTTTTTCATATATTTATAGAATTCGAAATGAAATACATTAAAAATAATCCAAGTTGGGCGAACTTGCGTTACATTTAAATCTAATGAAATCCAGTCCACATGTTCGGCACAACAAGCTGATACGACACTACGACCGTAAAAACATTATGGCTCTGCTACCCGTGCGAAACCGGGGCGGATCGCTAGTTATTATCTAAAATAAAGCAACATTAAAGAAAATTAATTCTTAAATAAATAAAAATAGTAATGATCAAGACTAATTAGTTCTGGTATAGCGCCAAGTATGTGTTGCCTGGTGCAGAGATGCGCGTGTAGTAGTAAGCAAGCTGTCAAGTAAAACCTATTTTCGAGCTGTCACTTTTTGTGTTTGCGTCCTTAAGGGTGGGAAACGGGAGGTGAAAAGTATGGGAGTATCGGTTTTCTTAAAGGAGTGGGGAGAGTGAAGATTGAAAGTTTGAATGGGTGTACTCAATATTAGTTTCAGCAAAAAGTACGTATAAACTATTTCGAATGTTAATACTACCTAAAACAGGAATGTATAGTCCACGCAAGCGAAGCTGCGGGCGGTCGCTAGTAATTCATAAAATAGATATGTACTTCCGTGGTGTCACAAAATATTTTTTTAATAAAACAAAATGATTGAACAGCCAATTTTATTTTAAATAAAGATATCTAAAAATAAGTCACATCGAAGTTTCTTCATTGAAACTGCATAAAATCATTGAATAAATAAATACAAACGTTTGGAACATTTTATATCATAGTATAAAATTTTTTCAGTTCAATTTCTTTTAAACTGAAAATTTAAATCAGTGGATATACAATTTGTGAATTCGTGCAATGTATGCAATGTTTATAAACTTATATAACTCAAATATTACAATTTAAAAAATATATAATAAAATCAACTTTAGTCATTAGCATTTTTAAGTCACATGAAATCACGTAGCCTTCTCCGAATCTGTGAAACGAGCCTTATCTAAGTCAATAGAGCCATGGATGTACATAAAGGTATCAAGTTGAGACAATAAAAATGTGAGTAAAAAAAATTACGCCGCAGAGCAAATACACTATCTATTCGATACTTTGAATTATTAACTATGAATCAGAACTTCGTGTGACCGATATGTTAAATTTGTGCTGGAAAAGGAAATCAACATTCTGAAATTACATTTCATGTGAAATGTAACAACAGGTCGTTTGGTAAAACAATGATAACCTATTTGCTTACGTTTTCGATCCTTTAGAAGTGTGAGACGCTTAATCTAAGTACGACGTATCAAAAATGTATAAGTAGTAAGGGAAATAGGTTTATTTATTTTTATTGATTTTTCGTCGTGTTTTCGTTAATAAATCGGTTATAAATAGTCAGAAATTAAATACAAAACGTACTTATCATGAAAAAATAAATATATTTATACAAATCAATTTTAAAATAATTGAAAATGTTATGAATACATAGTATAATATAATAATTACCTATTTAAAAAAATAACTGTCTCGTTGTAATAAATTATATTAACACAATCGATATTATAACAAGCAAATTGAAACGATTCCGATTCTATATACATTACAGAGTTAGAATACATAGAAAAACACGTTTCTTGTATGGGGCACCTCTTTAATTTTTATCTAAATTTTATTTTTATTATTCGTTATAGAGTCCATAGTAATACATGGCTAAACAGTTCCTTACCGTATCTATTCATACCCGATTTGACTAACTTCGTTTCAAAAGGCTTTGTCCGTGCGGTAGCGTCGTTCGTTCTTGTCGTGAAGTTTTGGTAACCTGTTTCCATTCCATTTTAATACGCGGAGAAACGGAAATTGCATTTCCAAAGATTGTTTAGAAAAATTTCACCCCTGCGATCTCTAAGATAGATCCAAAAAATGTTAAAATGTTTAAGCTACTTTTGTTCATGTGTTCGAGACGAAACCTACTGACAGCTATGTGCCAAGGTACAAATACTATTTCAAGATTTTTCAAATAGGGGTGATTTTTAATGTCCACTGCAGATTCGATTTTCCGACACGAAATAGTGTGAAATTACACCCTCAGTACAAATGTCATTTCAAAGTTTTTAAAACGGCGAATTTACATATTTTTGTCTTTGGTTTCGACATTTTGAGACAAAACCATGTGTAAATGTTAGATAAAATGTCATATGAAATTTTCCAAAAGGGTGGTCGTTCTTAATTTTGACTTGGGAATCGAGTTTTAGAGACAAAATCGTCTGGAAATGAAGCTTCACTTGTCTTAAAATGCCAATTACAGATTTTCGAATTGGCGGCCATTTTTATTTCAGACTTCGAATCTGAGAATTGGAGACAAAGTCGTTTGATAATGACACCTCATATTATGCTTAAATGCCATTTGAAGTTTTTTGATTTTCACTGCACTTCTGAATTTTTGAGAGAAAATCGTGTGAAAATAACACCCTATATGCATAGCTACAAATGACATTTGAAAATTTTCAGGATAACGACCATTTTTAATTAAAATTTTAATGTAAATTTTTTTTAAATTAAAATTTACGTTCGTTATAAGATTTCATTCGTGTCGTGGCCTAACTTCCGATGTCCTTCTTATTTCATTCATTTTGTAACACCGCGTACCCTACTCATTCAACAATTTGGTCACACATTCGTTTGTCACAACTTCGTTGCACATATCCATTCTCATTTCGTTTTATGCTGAGTTCCAAATGTTAACGAAAGCCTACAATAACTAAAATTTCCACAAAAAAAATTGACCCTCAATGCGCCTAAAAAGGATAATTCAACAATTAAAAGATATATCCTATACATCGGCCGTCGACAGTTTGCGTTCCTGACAGGTCGTAATCGGCATAGTAGTAATAGGATGGTTGATGTAAATTTGTACCGTCGTCGGACGATTCCCGTTTTCAAATATTATAATCGTTTACATGCACGAATGACACAAAATTAAATTAAAAATTATATTATTATGTCAACTCACAACAAACATGACGTAATAGCTATAAATCCCATGTGTCAGGAACGCAAACTATCGAAGGCCGATGTTTATGAATGTCCGTAGAAATATGAACAACTATAGCATAAATATCCACTACCATACTATCAACAAAAACAAACGTTTTAGCCTTGCAAAAACTAACAAATCGTTCATAGGCAATTATTCAGTTCGTCATCATCATCATCAGCCCATTTTACCCCACTGCTGGGGCTTAGGCCTCCCCAGGGTGAAGAGGGGGTTTGGAGCTTAAATCCACCACGCTACTCCACTGCGGGTTGGGGTTATTCAGTTAGATTTTATAATAAACAACCAAAATCTATAATTAGCCTCACTGGGTCTAGCTTCAAAGAACGTGTTAAGAATACATCGATGGAAAAGCTTACTATAAAGTTAATGATTATATGAATGATAAAAATGTTTGGGAGTAGGTAGGTGGGTCCACTGAGTACCTAAAAGTTGCTGGATATTACAATAAATTATATAATTTTTATTGCTACAAAAGTTTGAAATTAATTTGTTTATCAGGTATATTTTGTTGAAAATGTGCAGACTATTTAAATTCTGTCAAAGTCTTTTTTTTTTTGTTGGATGATGGTTTATTATATTTGATTAGGTACTTCATTTTGTTGACGTCAAAAAAATTGTTATACCAATTTTGAATAAAGATATTGTAATTTTAAATCATGAGAGAATTATTTACTGTGCGATGACGGTCGTTACAAACCGCCAACCCGCATTAGAGCAGCGTGATGGATTTAAGTTCCAAGCCCCCTCATGTTCAGGAGAGGCCTAAGCCCCTGCAGTGGGATATAAAAAGGACTGATGAAACAGAATAGAATGAAATGTTTCTCATTTGTGATAGTTATATCCTAGTCTATCAGCAAAGTCTTTCAGTATCAACAAACTAAAAGATATTTTATGAAATAGGTCAAATACATTTTATAGTATAATATAACGGAATAGCGCCTGGTAGTTTCCTATAGCAAGTTTCATTTAAATATCGTGTTTAGATGTTTGTATAAAATTAATACTATTTATTTACATACACGTAAAAACCCACATGTTACGTAACAGTAATACTATTATAGTTAGAATTACCAAAAACATTAATAAAACACTTGTTCAACTGTCCATGCGCTTTTGAAAGAAAACTATCAATTTTATCGATTTCCTGAACTTTAACAATTAAAAAAAAAATATCTAAAACACGTATAATAATAAACTTCTTGTCTTTAAGGAGCACAACTCTTCCAGAACAAACCGTGACTTACATTCTAACAGTAGTTGATAATAATATTTATTGAATCTTGTTTTGCAAGTTTCCCAATACGTCTCAAAAAGCACTTTGAATTACGAAACTTTCTGATAGTGATTGACCATATGTGTACATGCAGTGCAAATAGCCTTCAATGATTTGTAGCCTAACCATCCTATATAAGCAATATGACAACATTCCTGGACGCATTCCCTTAAAAAGCTTTTTGTTACACATATAGCATGTAGTTACACATTTTTTTTAGATACTAAGATCTTACGTCAACAATTTAAAAGTCGTGCACCAAAATTTTGTTTAAAAACAAGAAAATGTAAACCGAGATCAAGCCGTTATGAGACTCATTCAGGAATATTTTTTTTTTATAATCACCTTACCTTAAAACTTAAATCGAGTTATAGTTCCAATCAAACATTATGGCGGATCGAAATACAACGCTATAAGCGTGCTTGCGCAGGTTCAGTCTTATGCCCCTAGCTCCACTGCGTCCTGTTACACCTAAAACTGGTTACTGCGACGGGACTTGTACCTATGTTCACATCCGCCATAATGTTTGATTGGAACTGTACAATACAATGTCGTATTCATTAATAAATGCGATTCCATAACTATATAAAAAGAGTAAAATTTAACTTATGGCCCTTAATATTACAATATAAAACCACACGTGAAGAAAGTGTGAATAAAATAGGTACCCTTGTGGTCCGTTTAGAAAAGACACAAACGAGACAAAATGTTTTGAATATGTACGGATAGTCAGGTTACCGGATTAGCTGTACTAACTTGGCAGCAGCTGTCGACTGCGGGCCTGTTCGAGAAAGAGCAAACCTGAATTGTTTTTTATAAACCTTGAAGTGCAGGTGCAAGATCACCCGCATCGATGTGCGCTTGAATGCTGAAGCTGCCAGGTTAGTGCGTTTGCCGTGCAACAAACGAATTTACAGAAAATAAATTTAAACTGTGTGGTAAAAACATTTAACTTAAATTTTAATTGTCATCATTTAAAATATAAAAATTTGGTTTGATTGTAAGCTTAGCTAGATGACTCTATCTGTCCAATGCAGAAACAAAAAAATCTGTTCTTTGTCTTTGGATTATAACAACATATTTAATTCATTCTAAACCATTATGTTGAATTCCTGAAATGTTGATTTGGAAAATGTATATTCCAAAAATTATTCCTAAAATGGCGTATTTAAAACATATATTCCAAAAATATTGTATTCCCAAAATTTTGAATGAATTCATTAAAGTCTTCTTGCTGCTTTGTCAGAGTAGTAAATAAAATAAACATTAAAATATTATAATACTAGCTTTTACACGCGGCTTCGTAAGAGTAGGTTTTTCCAGTATTGCTTCGTTGGTGCATGAAAAAAATATCACCCTGGTGATAGGTTGCCAGCCCATTGCCCATAGTAGCATATACAAAAATGTATATATATTATTAAATAAACCTTTTGTTATTGTTTTTTTACACCTTCATTTCAACAATTTAGGAATTGAAAATACATCATTTTAAAATTCATTATTTTTTGAATATACGTTTTGCAAATTCAACATACAATTTCAACAACAACAAATTTATAAGGCCATAAGGCCATGGTTCGAATCCGGGCATGTACCAATGAGTTTTTATGTCTTAAGTACATAACTATGACTCCGTGCTTCGGAGAGCACGTTAAGCAGTCGGTCCCGGATGCTGTCAATAGATGGCGGTCGTTACAATCCCCAATCCGCAGTGGAGCAGCGTGGTGGATTTAAGCTCCAAGCCCCCCCCCCCCTAGTCACCCTGGGCGAGGCCTAAGCCCCTGCAGTGCGCTAAAAATGGGCTGATGGAGAACAAGAAATTCAACATAATGGTCCGGAGCGTTCCGACTGAACTGGGTTTAAATAAACATTCCTAAATCGTCACATTAAGTCTCGTTTGAGGTTGACGGTCGACAATAATATAATGTTAGCCTGTTGATCCATTATTTGCCAAACTTGACGAGCGTTGCCCGACATTGTTCTATAGTGCTTTTCAGTCTTTCAAGGGTCGCCGAGGTCTGCTTACTGCCCATGAGTCTAGTACAGCTGCCGATCGTAGTGTAATAGCCGCACACGTTATGGAACACACGCACGGCTTTGTCACCGCACACGAACAAATATTTGCCGCTCGCGTCGAACATCATGTAGTTTATTGTACCTGAAACATGACACACAGATTTACACTATCTAGAAGTGATCTAGAATGATTTACATCATGTCAAGTATACAATTTGACACGACATACACGAGGTGATAATAATTGTAATCACTAACGAAAACGAATCGGGCCATCTTTTCACTCAAAAAAAAAAAATAATAAGATTTTGTGTCGTGTGTTCTAACTACAGCTTCCTCCAAATCGTCTCATATATATATTTTACACTAGCGTCCGCACGCGACTTCGTTAGCGTAGTTTTCATGATTTCTATAGTTTCCTCAAATTTTGATAGTTTACTTAGGAACCCTAAATACTCCCGAAACGAAAAGAATAGATGGTTCAGCCGGTTGGAGCCAGACAAACAGAAAATCAGACGAAAAATAGCCTATGTCACTCTCGACAACCTTCTTTTCATGTCTGCGAAGTTTAATTAAAATCAGTCCAGCCGTTTCTGAAATTAGACTGAACAGACAGACAGATACTATGACTTTGTAATAAGGGTTACTATAAGTAGAAATCCGACGCGATGATTTTATATTACCCTTGATCGCATTTTGTTGAGATGGACATAACTTCCTAAGTCTTTCTATACGGCTAGAAAGCGAGCACATTCGATAGAAAGAAGACTTTTCAAATCTGCCGTATTATGTCTTAAGCGTGACACGATACAGCAGAAAAACGACCTCGACCGACGGTCTATGAAGACTTTCTTCGCTTAGCCAAAAATTTAATTCAATCGACTGACGTCAGTGTCGCCAATTTAATTTTTTAAATATGTTTAATTAAATAGTTTTTTTTACTATTGGTAAATACAATATATATTGTTGAAGCTCCTTGTCAATTCTTCTCAAGAAGCTATTTTCTAAGCCTATCGGTTTCGTACCTTTCGTAAGTTTCGTTACTACTATCGTAGCTTCGACGACTTAGAAGTTATCGTAACGATTAAGTTGAATGAAAGTTTTTCATTTTATTTACTTAAATTTACATTTAGTTTTAAAAATTGTTACGTTATAAAAATTATTAGTACGTTTGTGGTCACTTAATCTAAAGAAATAATAGAAATATTCCGAAACCAAACAAATTAAATTGTAGTGATAAAGTCGCTAACTTCATAGCTGTTGTCGAGATCTTTGTTTACAAATAATTGACATAGACATATCATTCGTGCAATATTACCATTACTTTATCGATCTAACGATTACATCACTTATTACTTTCGATACGCATATTGTAAATTTGACTCAACACTACATATTTTGTCACGATTCACAGTCCAAGCCTATCAACACAAAAGGATCATAATTATATCTTTTTTCTTTATACTTAAGTTTCTTTTATCTTTAAAATTATTCTATTATTATATTCTATAAAATAGTCTAGTAAATATTTTCCTAAGGATATATACGAATTACATTGCGCATAGACATGTTTCAATCCAACAGGCAATTACATCATTACACATCGCAATAACTCGTACTAACCTATGAACACATTTTCTACTGTGTCGTAGAGTTGACCGTCGTAGGTATCGTAGAACTCGACCGCGTTGTCTACGGACACGGCCAGCACCTGGGCGTCCGGGGAGAGCGCGAGGCGGGGCGGGTGCGCACACTGAGAGTACTTGCCCGTTTCTAACACGTGAGGCGACTCGCCACGAGTGTACTCGACTGGAATCCACATAACAATTTACGATTAATAACTTATTAAAGTATAACTATGTTTTCATCGAATTTGCACTTGGTCCGACTGACAAAAGATTTGCGAAAGCTCATCGGACATGACCGAAGATGAATAATGCGCTGCGGTCGCTGTGAAATTGTATGTAATGGTCAATGTCTTTCTGTTCCACTCCAGTAACGGTGACATATAGATCGCATTACTTAAGTTTTGAGAAATTGAAAATTATAGAACACATCTATATCCAACGTTCTTAGGATATAGACATTTGCGTGGTAACATTTAATAAGATTTTAAGGTTTATTTGAAGTGTTTAAACGTTTAAAATCTAATTTAGGCGAATCTGATCCTTCTCAGGCAATGCAGATAATGTGTGAACTACTGAAATGCTCGTAGAAGACACACGAATCACATATAAGGACATAGAAAGAATCTTACACATTAGTTCGGTTACACATCTTTATAATACCAGAAATCTTGGTTTGAGTCTTGGTGTGAGGAAACTTTGTTTTGTTGGATACCACGTGTGCTCTCCGAAACGGAAAAAGAAGACCATGTAGATTGGTGCCGACAAATGCGACTACGTTACGACAATGTAATTTCAGAGCGTGTTTCTGAAATTATTACTGGCAACGAAACCTGGATATATTAGTATGATTCTGAAAGCAAAAAACATTCATCGGTATGCGTGCTTTCAGATAGCTAGTTGCCAATAAAATTGTAAAGGCTTCGGAGCATTAGCGAAAAAATGGCGGCCTGTTTCTTTTGGTAGCAAATTGTAGATCCGTTGACTCAGAATGGCACACAACAGTCGTATTGCCAAAAGTTTTTAAAGTTGTGCAGGAGAAACGATTAAATACCGGGCTTAAAGGAATCATATTCCATCACGACAACGCGTCTTCACGCACTTCCCCTAGAACAAAGACAGAAAAATTCAAGAATCTGAATTGAAACCCTGCCTCGTCCATCTTACAGCCCCTTAGCCTTAGCTCCCAGTGATTTCTTTTTATTCCCAATTATCGAGAATAACATAAAAGTAAAGTTTTCTTCAAGTGCCGAAGAAGTGGCAGTGGCGGTTACCTACGTACGAATCAGTCATTTATGATCTGTCAAGAGAAGACAAGAATGAATGTTTTCGGAGCTGGTTTAAGCTGATGGAAATATGAAGGAATAATACATAATACTTTGTTTAATTAGAAATGACCATAAGTGACCCACGTGCATGTTCTATACACTAATAAGGAAACTCATTTCGCAAAGTAGAAAGGCCATGATAGTGGTTAACTATCATGGCATCATATATGGTTATATATGTAATGTTTTTATCCTTTCGGCGATTAGGTTATAGATCACTTATTTTATTTTAAATTTAGTAGGTTTGTTTATAACTTATAACGAGTTTAGCTCGAAAGAGTGGAAAGTATATTTGTCGACAACACCCTACCACTACTCGTCTCTGAAATGGATCAGGTTCGGGTTTCAAATAGGGTTCGAGAATCACTTTCAAAGGCTTCTTGCTGTATGAAAGGCGCCCGGGGTCAATGTAATCTTTACATAATTCCTAGAGTTTGGAAAAGTATTTGAATAGGTTGTTAAAATGAGAAAAAAAAAATAGATGCACTTGGAATAATTAACGTTTGTTATTTATTAAATTACTAAACAAATCGCCTTAATAAAGACGGAATGTTTCATCTATATACTTAAAGTTAAGATTACAATGTTTTTAAATTTAGTTTTTCGTCACTTTACCGTAGTTTCAATTGACAAATGGTAATGTGATTAATGATAATTTAGTGTCGTGATAGCCCAAAGCGCAACGAACCTGTCTCAATTTATAAGGCCCCATAGGGCCATGGTTCAAATCCGGGCGTGTACCAATGATTTTTTCTGACTTAAATGCATAACTATCACTGACTCCGTGCCTCGGAGAGCACGTTAAGCAGTCGGTCCCGGACGCTGTCAATAGATGGCTGTCGTTACATTCCCCAACCCGCAGTGGAGCAGCGTGGTGGATTTAAGCTCCAAGCCCCTCTCCTCACCTTGGGGGAGGCCTAAGCCCCTGCAGTGGGGTAAAAATGGGCTGATGAAGTGAAGAAATGTGATTAATATTCTATTTACGTTATGTTTTAATCATAGAAATACTCAAATGAAACAAACATAAATTGTTCATAATCTTAACGTCAATCGTAAATTACGACTCGCCATTGGTCGATTACAATATTTTTTTCAACAATATCTTCCATGTAAGGGGTCGTCCATTAATCACGTGAGGCTCGAAATGGGGGGAGGGGGTTTGACAAAAATCACGAAATATCACAAGGAGGGAGGAGGGTGTACTGATATATCACGTGTATTTATTTTGTCGTTGAATGCCTGATTTCTAAACAACCAAAAAGCGGCATGTGAGATCGAGTCATGTACCAATATAATTATATGTGTTATAGTCTTTTAGTCTTTAGTAGCCACGTATCACCAGGGGGTAGGGAGGGATTACAAATGCAAAAAAAAAAACATCACGTGATTAATGGACGACCCCTAATACAAAAATCACTTTCTTACAATTTTATGAACTGTAGATTATTCTTATTTTATAGTTAATTTTTTCGATTTATTGAATCAAATTGAAATTTTGTTTACGCCGTAATAAAAATATAACAAGAATTTGTGAAAAACAATGACTGACATCATATCACAAAATATTGTTTTTTCTCAAATTGGCACACGAAATTAGCATTATTGATGTTGTCCTACAACGACAGGTGCTACATTTTATCGCTTTTAACGAGTTAGTGTCAATTTTTATTAGAACGGTTTTCGTTGTCGACTCTTTCTATACAAATGGAAATTTACCACGTTGTTTTATTTATAAATACCTACTTGCATAGAAAAGACAGAAATAGAGGGTCAAATACGAGTTGAGTCGTTCGATTCTTTTAAATAAGTATATTATAATTTCTAAAATTACATAATTTTTTTTTATGTAACTGTTTTACATTACAGATCTTATTTGTTACCCACTATCAATGGCTCCAGAAATCAATTTTTTTTTTAAAGCTTTTTGACCACCAAAACGAAATCGTGAAATCCTAAATTTCAATCGCATACATTGTAAATATCATTCAGTTATATACATATACTAGCTTTCGGTCGCGACTTCGTCCGGACTCTAATTTCGAGTCTATAAACTTTTTGTCTATTCAAGTACAAGTATCTCCGTACCAAAAATCATGTTATTTCGTTGCATCGTTACTACTTGAAAAAAGGATAAAGAAACATATTATGCAGTTATAATGCTAGTCAGGGTGACAACACAGAGATTCGATTAAGCACCATCGGTGTGGCCAGGCGGCCTGGGAGCCCGGCCTACCTGGGCGATTATTTTTCGCTGTTCGGGACCGCGAAAGACTAGTCGTGTGACTAACATATGTACGAGACAAGGCAAGCCGAATTGAATTTTCATGCTTGCTGTTCGGCCTGTTCGACTCGGTTTGCTAGTTAACTGTTTCTAACGTAACCCGCATAAAAGCCAAAAGTCACGGCGATGCCAGCCCAAATATGCCGAGTTGAACTACGTGGGCGGTACGACACGAGACCCCAATATGTGTAGTAGACAACTGTCTAATTAATGGTTTTGTTGGACGAAAAATCGCCGAACCGACACGACTGAATCGAATGTAAGGATGTAGGTATTGTCACCGTTAGAATTGTCGTAACTCTATTGGAATAGTAATGTTAATAAACGAAATAAGATAATTAGTTCACTTTCTTTTACCAATAACATTTACAGCTACAATATTAGTTGAAACATATTTTTCGTTAAACACACGCGACGACCACCGAATTTACATAGAAACGCGAACGACTCGGAGCAACGCCCTCGATTTCACAGAAAATTAAGTTCTTTATTCGTATTCAAAAATAAAACTTCAAGCGTTTAAACGTGTGTTCGGTTCCTTCGAAGCTATGACGACTCCTTTGATTATTTACATGTCTAGATAAAGCCAAGCGATACAACGGCAATGAAGAATAAAGTTATATTTGACATATCACTCTCGCTAGGCCATAGATACTAGCCGTCCCTGTGTGCTTCAATTATAACCTAACTGTTAGGTGATATTTTTAACTACGTATTTTTTTCCGAAACTTTATTTAAACATATATGTACACCTAATCAAAGAAGGGCTTTATGAAAGCTGAATTCATGTGTGACACGATATAATTTTACTTTCGACGACTCTAAACTATCCATACTGTTATGAAACTGTTTTTGTTTTTTTGTTTGTTTTTGTTTGAACACTTTATATTTACTTAAGAACCATTAAACCGATTTTGATGAAACTTTCACACTTGAAGGTATGGATATAAGTACATTGTAGAGTACCCATGGGTAAGACCATGAACGGGAAGCTATCAGTCAATTAAATAATTTTTTTAGTATTTTATTTCACTACAAATATGATACCACTAAATCTTACTAGCATTTACTAGAAAATAATAAGACCTTAACAAAAAAAAGATCAAGAAAAGATCATGTGAGGCATTTGCATCAAAAGATTAATGAAAAAGGGGTTTTGAAAAACTTTTTTCACGAAGTGCCATTTATTTTTCTTAGCGATACGAGTACTATTAAATTCCCTAGACAAGAAACGAAACAGCAATTTAAAAAATTAGATTTTTTGTTCGAACTCTTTCAAATTATTAGCATTTTTCAAATTTCAAGAACTGAAGTCCCTCTCAATTCCCTGTCATAAATATATGATATCGTAGTTCAACATATAAGGTGTACACACAAATTCAGCTGTAACGAACAGTTCCACCTTCAGTCCACTTTCGAACTATATAGTACAGCACCGGCGTTGTTTGTTCCGCTTGCACCTTCTTCGCGTCCTCCGTCTTATAGCATACATTATAATTTATGGAACAGCCAACCTCACATACTGACCATGAACAGGCCCAAGTTCCTCGAGATCCCATCAAAACCAAAACTTGTAAAAAAAACACGCAACTCAGTTCTTCTATCGTAAAAAGTTGTGAGATCCATGTAGTATTAAATCGGTTGATTTATTCAGTCCCTACTTAAGGAACCTTTTGTCTTAAGTTACTACGTAATTAGTTAAGCTAACAAGATCTTATAGTGACCGCATCAATATTAAAAAAATTATGTTTAAATAAAATAGATTGACTTGGCCATCGCATGAAAACACAATGCAACTCACAAGCAATACATATTATAGTAAATACGATTGTTTAGTGCGATTGCAAAGTCAATTTATTTTATTTAAACATAAAAGATTTTTAATATTGGTGTGGTCACTATAAGATGTTGTTTAATTAGCTAATTACGTAATAACTTAAGACAGAAAGTACCTTAAATAGGGACTGAATAAATCAACAGACTTGGTATTACATGGATCTCACAACATTTTACGGTAGAAGAACTGAATTGCGAGACTTGGTTTTTTTACAAGTTTTGTTTTTGATGGGTCCAATTTACGGAAATATTAAAATTTTACAAAAAAAAATATCATATTACTTGGTAGTTTGAAGTTATATATATATTTTTTTAAATGGTTCCAAATAAGGCGATTGTTTTAAGAACTGATTACAAAACATCGTCCTTTCTCTACACTTTCTATAAATATAATATGCATGTATTATACAAACGAACGTTTCGAAAGAAATCCTCTAAGTGATAGTGTAAACCGTACCAAAATCCGGTGAATGATTTATAAGAAGTGGAGAAATAGAAACGACGAGGACAGACACGAACGGACGACTTTATTTTGTACTAATATTTAGGGATATAAGCAGATTAAAAATTAAATAATGTGAAATGTATACAATAAAGGAAGCAAATAATAGAATTTGTATTAGGCTTTATAGGCACGATTAAGTTCGGGCTTTGTGTATGCAGGAAATATATTGAATTGAAAAACCTGAACAATAAATGTATATTTACCTAACCTATATTAAAAAATTCAGGAAGCTATAATTTTTATTAGCGACTTCTGAACCACATGAAGCGAGATTTTTGCAAAAAAAACCTTTTCTTTCGACCTTTTATATTTAAATTTTTCAAACACATAACGAGGACAGCTATTAGCATCATTATTTGTAATATAATATGATAAAAGGTGAATGCCGAAATATCTCGAACACTTAATATATTTCAAATATAAAATCTAAAATGATTGCATGAGTTTAAGTTCGTTTACGCCTAGGACCGTACGTAGTTTTAGGTAGTTCCCTTGAAAAAACGCGTCAACGAGGTGCAGTTGCAGCAAAAACCGAGCACAAATCAAACTGGAGCCGTATACTTCGAGCCTGAGATTACTTGTTTTGATCGAGCCCTATACCTCAACCAAATATTACAAAAATTCACAATCTATTTATTTATTAAATAACAAAAGCCACGCTTCTTAAGAAACTAAATTATCATAAGTTATGAATACATCTGACAGTCAATTGTGGTTATACATTTTTTTTATTTATTCATACTAAAATTTAAGGCGACATCAACCACGACACTTTAAAAAGAAAAACGAAACTGAAAAACAGAAGTAATAAAAAGTCCACTCACTTTTTGTATGATACAGCTTCCATGTCCCATCTTTCGAAATGGTCGCTATGTGAGATGTGTCGACATCGAACGCCACGTCGTACACGCCAGAATTATGACCAGTCAGTTCGAAAGCTTTAGTTATCTGCTTGTAGTCGCCGTTCTTAGCAAAACACACTTCCATGACTTTGACGTCGGGCGCGAAACCCGTAGCGACTACGAAGCGACCGCACGGCGATATTTTTGCTGTGTAAGTACTCATCAGATAGGTGTCCATTTTCTCCAACTGCTGACCCTTTAAATCCCATATGACCATGTCCGTTTTAGCAGAACACGACATCATGAATTTACCGTTGTTCGATATGTCGAAACCTACGACATCGTCGTCGTGGACCTGAAAATAGAAATATTTTTAACGATGTTGATTACGATCTGAAAAATAAGTCCTATGCACTAAGGGGATGAGGTACACTGCCAAGTGTGACGGCGGGGAGAGAAGTTAGAGTCCTGATATATTATTTGTGATCACAGAAACTAGAATAGGTTAGAAATTACATATAGGCGCGGCACGCATGCGCTCAAATTGCGAGCAAATGTGCCTATTCGAAATAAAACGCTTATGGATTTAATAATGGTATACGTACTTTTTTATTATTATTATTTTTATTATTAATTTATTTCATAGAGAATCTAAAACCTTATTGAAAGTAAGGAATGAAAGCGAAAGACATATTCTTTGTGTGTATGATATAGTTTACATTGGTATGAGGCCGGCGACAATCTTTTCCATTTGAATGTGTCACCATAAAGTTTCAAGCCTGTCCTAAATTCAAAGGTTGTGACCTTCCACTTACATGAACATTGGCTAAATTACATTTGCGTTATGTAACCAAACCGCAAGGAAAACCGCTTAAGCGTCTTCCTGTGGCTAAAAATATTGCCGAGGCTGCACGCGCTCTGCCTATCACATGGACTCGTTATTGTTCTTTTTTGGAGTTAAAGACATCACGGCTCGTTCATACGACGCTACTCTGCCATAAACGGCACGTTAAAGGTCGAGCGAAGTTCATATTCAGATAATATTAAGTTATTTACATGTGAAAAATAATGTTGTGTGCAAATACAATGTCGAAGCCGAGACACTTCTCTTCACCAGTTTTGCACCAGAAAGTACGTTGAAAAACAGGCGAAATCTATAATGTTTTTTTTAAACCGCTGTCTATACCTTTGTTGTTTGGATTTTAGAACATACAGTATCACTGGTAACACGATGCTTTTAGGATAAGAGTATAGTAAAGCTAATAAGCAACCAATTAAACCTTATAATGCACTACCACAACACAAACCATTTCTGAGAAGCTCAATAAACATAATTTTTTTAGTAAATCGCGGAATGTGCATATGAAACATTTATTTAAAAACTTATAAATGAGAGTACACTGGTTAAAACTATTTTTATTTTGATACGTAATTTACAACAATATATTGAGTAAAAGTAATGTTTTAACGTTTTGATACAGTGTTTCAAGAGTAGTTGGATTTGGCAAATTTTATATCACGTCCTTTAAAAACAAAATAAATTTACTTAAAAAATTACTAGGGTTCTTCTAAATATAGTTACGTTTAAAAGATTTCCTTTTATAACATTATTTGACTATTGTTATACGAGTATATATTACAAAAATTTTGTTTTTATGTATCTGTACCAATGAAGTAATTTGTTTATGATACGCTAGGTGAACACTTTCAATATTATCTAATACTAGCGTTTTCCTGCGGCTCTGCCCGTATTCAGGGTTGTCAACCATACTGTTAAAAACATGATATATGTTCTTATAAAAAAATTCTATTCGGACCTATGTTTTCTTTTTAATTTTTTTTTTTGGATTGAAGCTAAAGACTTTCATGAAATTAATACTTGTAGAAAGCGGAAACATCTTGGATTTATTAACGTTTATAAAATTTGCTGTCTAATATAGCTAGGGCATTTATTGAAAAAATGTTTTTCGTGATGAAGGCAAAATGACGGAACAATAGAAATAGAGTTTAATTAAAAATGAGCTTTTCACTTATTTTAGTTTTGATTACGAATGTGCCGAGGCTTACGAAGTTTCAAAAACAATACTAAATTTATAAGTTATGCTAAATTTTCCCAAGAAATATGTATTTTAAACAATTACGAAATAAATACTGTTTGTTTCTTCTCAATACTGTTTAATTTTTTTCTTCGACCTAATTCAACTGTATTTTCATTAAAAAAAGTTGGCAACCCTACCGTATATATGATACGTACTTTGAAAGTATGTTGAACTAATTTATCTATTTAAGGTAAAAGTTTCATCAAAATTGGTATAGTGGTTCTTGAGGACGTACAAACTTTTATTTGTAATAGTATATAGATTTGATATGAAGATAATAAGCATCATATTATCCAAATGGTCGACAGCGACATAACGACCTCCTATAAGTATAAATATAAAAACACAGAAAAATACGTAAAGAATAATAAAACGTGCGATAATATAGTTAATATTGATATATATTTTTTATATTCAATATCCTGTACATAAGCACCAGGCGATCGATAATTAATTATTATTATGTAATATTGAATAATATATTAATTATATAAATTGTTCAATATGCATAGGTATAATACAATAAATATTTAATCACTTAATTATCATAATTACATAAGTCAAAGTTCAAGTAAGCTGCTAAATATAGCAAATAAGAAAAACTGGCCAAGGGTGAGCCACGCGATGTAACTTCTGTTCCGCGTATGCTGACGAGTTTCGCTATGCAATTAATGAAAAAAATAAAATTAAAGGTTAAAGCTTGCTAGTAGAAGTAGAGGCAATGTAAGTGCCTGAAGGTACTTACCATTCTAATTATTGAGTAAAGATTTATTGGGAAAGGAAAGGTTTTAAAAGTTTTCCTTATTAAAAGAGCAATCTAATCCAAAGTCTAAAATAGAATTTAAAATAAGTAATTTATATAATAATTAAACCCAAAAAAACTAACACTTTAATAAGTTTATTAATTAAATAAAAGTATATAAAAACCTTTAAAATCATGCATCACTAATCAAGAAATATTTTTTTAAACCGCCGATCCCCTTTCATGATTAAAAATTTATTTTTAGTGTTTCGTAGTGAAATCGGTAAAAA
The DNA here is from genome assembly GCA_949709985.1 of Luffia ferchaultella. Taxonomy (NCBI): domain Eukaryota; kingdom Metazoa; phylum Arthropoda; class Insecta; order Lepidoptera; family Psychidae; genus Luffia; species Luffia ferchaultella. Next base: position 11,104,800 of record OX453253.1, on the reverse strand, counting down.
TGATGGAATCAAGTCGACATCTGAATATTTGTCTGTCATAGAATTACATCTTAGACACCACAATTATAAAGATGCTGCTAAGATGCAGACGATCTTTATAATTCTGGTTTTGAATTTCGAACTTCGAAACAAAGGAAACTCACGCAAAATGACAGACTCACATATTAGACAGACCGTAATATAATTCTCTTTCTCGTTTTTTCAGCACAGATTTTGTCAGACTAAATTCGACTTCATTGTCTTTTGTCACAACATCGAGTGACGTGCTTTCGGTTCGGTGCGTACTTTTTTACTTACATTTTTGTAGTCACGTCGCTGTATGTCAGCGTACATGCATTAATTATATAATTGGCCTGGCTTATCTTATTTACTAACAATAAGAAACACAATTTCGTTTCAAGGGACTATGATGAAGTATGATCGGATTCAAAATTTAAATTTTAAGATTATATCTAAGGTGTTATAACAAATTAAAATATTGTGCAAATAATTTATCGACATTTGCTATATCGAGATTATTCCGGTTCGTAAATTACATATTACATATTTCATTATACACACAAGACATATACAGATCTATCAGAAATGTAATGTAACTGGACGTACCTGCAATTTGCTATTTGCAAGACGATTTGAACCAAATGTATTTAGTAATAAAGTCTTTTTTACAGTATTTGCATTATAATTTATGACTTTTTCTTATTAAAATTATTTCATTGGATAACTTCAGGCAAACCTACGCGTCCGACGTTAACCGATTCCTATTACTTTTCTGATACATCTGTAACTGTATCGAGTTTGACTGATTTGATTAACCGATATCTTCGGAATCGGCTATAGAAATATCATGTTGCCGAAGCAAAGAATCGAAGTATCTCATAAAGAAATGGTAAGACTTTGAAAAGTTTGAAAGAACGATTAGATTGCACTGCCAAATTTTTTTTCACATTTGTAAATTTTAATTTTGTAATTATTTCTACATACATACGAGTCGGTAATAAGTTTAGTGCAACAGTTTATTTTAATGTTTGCATTTTGTAAATCATGATTATTATAAAACTTCATCATGATTTAGCAAACTATCTAAGAGTGATGGCATGCAGCGGCGGCAATACGAACCAAATTAATTAATTAATTTGTTTATTTATTTACACTGGGCTGATGATGATGATTTATTTACACTAGGTATACAGTTTTACAGCAGCTACGCCAAGTTTACTGAATGCCATTGAACACTGATGTGTTCCAACGTTAGTAAGCGCATGCGAAGTGATTTTACACAGTCATGTAGCTTTTTCGATTTCTTGCATTTTGATACTTCATAAGTTGCCAGTGTCTCAGTACTTCGAACTTATGAAAAGTCGCCCAGCCGTCTGTATTGTAGAAATAGCCTTCACGAATATTAAAAAGTGAAAATTACAATAAACGACATGGTTTTAAGTAAAAGCGTTTCAAAACACTCAAATTTTAGTCACTTTTTTGCCATTCCCACAAAAATTTGTAATATTTTTCGCAAATTTATTACATTCACGTAGCTCATTCGATTTCACGTATTTTAACATTTTAAACAAGTCTTAGAGGAAAAATCATCGTTCCACTGTCACCGAAAGCCCAGACGTCTGAAAGACATTTTCAATATCAAAATAAGCCATAACAAACGACATATCGTAATATACATTATGACGGTGATTAGAAAGTAGGTCTGCCCTATAATATACATCGGGTTTTATCAAGTGTGCTCACAATGAGCGCTCAGCGATAAAGTATAAGTGAGACTCCTACAGCGGTGAGAAAGTTGTGACCGCCTGACTGATATTTATTATTCGATACTTGTCACAGGTTTTATCATTTTGCTTGCATTACGCTCCTTATTTACCATAGAGATATCAGCATAGATATAAACGTATATAAGTTATACGTGACACTTAGCGCTACATCAAAATTCCATACACAATGATTTTGAGTAGTTTTTAGGTATAATTTTTTAGGTTTTGAATGATTAGTTTTTAATCTCGCTTCAATGTCTTACCGGTGGTCACGGAGGCTATTTAATTCATAATCTGGAAATACAACATTGTTAAAATTCATTCTATCCAAAATGAAATATCACAAATTAAAATCTAACGTCATTCGCGTATGTGACTTCCAGTGCGCAGACGGACTACCTGTTCTGATTTATTCGTTCTGGTTCATTGATTCTTGCATCAGAGTGAAAGTTTGTACTTTTATTTTCATTTATCAATTTTTATGACATAATATCTTTAAGGAAACCACGTTCAAAAAATTTACAAAATTTTTTTCATGAGTTAAAATATTTGTTTGTGTCAGTAACTACACCCAAAATAAAGACAATGATCGTTGGAAATCATTGTTTATGTCTAATTAAAACAAAATTAACTACATTTTTAACCGACTTCAAAAAGAAGTAGGTTCTGTGTTCGTCTGTGTGTATGTTTTTATTAATGTATGTATGGACCGAGTTGGAAAATTCTTTTTTGTTTGAAAGGGTATACCACACTCCCGAGGTGCTCCCAATGTCACGACTTCAAGATCTGATGATGGTATCTCTGAGAAATCGAGGGATACCCTAAAATCTTATAAGCATGCACAGTGTGTTTAAGCTTCTTTAGTTATTCAGGTATTGCATAGGAATCATCTCATGCTGCTAAACTGATGATGGAAACTACAGTACTTCTTAACACTTAGGAGTTAGTGGATGACACTGCGATTAGTCGACAGTTTCCTCCGAACCGCGCTGTCTCACTTGAACAGTTTAAAAGCCCTATTCGTACTAAATATAAATAAAATACAGTTATAACTGAAAATTGAAAAATAAACAAAATTTCAAAGAATAATTAAATAAAAACCGACACCAAAGACACAAACTTAAAAGTTAAAAGCAATAATTTTAAGTACTCAATGAAAATAGCATTATAGGCGGCATATAGTTCATGAAGTCGGTGGCACCTAAGACATTTTGAATGTGTACTTACTTACCAGGTAATAACAACTAGAAAAATGATATATTTATAATTATAACAAATATAGAACACATTATAAAGTGAATGACTTGGCACCGATTTCGTATACTATATCTCGTCCAAAAATGCTGTTTTCTATACAGAAAAAATATAAAATTTAACTTATTACTTTTAGTTTTTAAAGTCGGTTATTATACATATATATTTTTAACTTCCCGCTATCCTAGGGAAGTTATTGATTTGGGTCCGATTTTCGAAAATCGAGTTTTCATAAGATCTCCACGTTTTGACGTTCTGGGAAGTCATTCTCACCATTTTCGGCTGGACGTCCGTATGTGTGTGTGAGAGTGATTAACGCTAGCGAAAACCTAATGGCTGAAAACCCAGGTCATACGCTGCCCCAAAAAGAAGCTTATCCACAGAAATGTAATAGGTAGTGACTGTTTGGTAGTTCTCCACTACATTCACCAACCTGTACTGGAGCAGCCTAGTGGATTAAGCTCTAGGCACCCTCATTCCAAGGGGAAGCCTATAAGCGCTTGCAGTGGGACATGATGGGCTGACACATATTTATCCAGTATAGCTTCCTCAGATCCGGTGCATCAATAGTAGCTGAGGTCTACAATCTAGAACTTTGAAAATGACAATGAAACTGACAGACAAACAATACCGACTGCTGCGGACAACCAATTTTCACCATTATTGGTTCATGATGAAGTAAGGCGTCACACACAAAAAACTGTTTCAATGCTACAGGAGTAACATTAAGACATTCTGCACCATAAATCGTACTCGCACTTAGTCACTAACTTACTCATACCGACTACAGATTTTCCCGTAATTTGGAACATTTTCTCCATAGAAAAAACAAATCGTTCTCGAAAAGCAGTAGAAAACGCATTTACAAATTTAGATGAGTACAACTCCCCAAAGTTTTATCGCAAAGGCATTTAAGGTCTCCGTACATTAAATGGCAGAAATGTATAGAGTATGGGTAATTATTTTGACCAGTGTTCGCCCAGTGGTCGAAGTTCGACCGTACTCACTTTTTTGAAGCCACCAATATTAAATAGTCGAGAGTAAGTCAAACTGCATCAAACGACATACTATTAAACTCGTATGGTTGACAGTATTTGTAACGCATATTAGATACATCTAGATTTTAGCTTTTGGCATTCCTTTTCATTACAAACTTTAAGTATGCCAAATCTCACACTCCTCCGTTCGTGTAGTAAGCTTAAAAAGGAGTCTAAAGCTTTTCCTTCACGTATTTAAATATATATAGATTAGATTATTAAATATTTTTTTTTTAGTAATTTCTAGTATTCATTTTTTCGATATTAATCAGCACTTTTATTTCAACTCCTACTTGGGAAGCTCCATCCACCCATTACATAGAGGAGACGATTTATAATTTTTTTAGTGTTTGTGCCGGATTTATCACCAATAACTCTTATTACACATGTTGTACTATTCATGATGGATTATGTTAAAAGAGCTGATAGAATTTTGTCAGTTGATAGACTGACAAATATAAAAATTTATACAAAATATTAATACTAAGAAAATTCAATACCACCTTTTCGAAATAACGACTTTTATGGTATGTATTGTATTTGTACGTCGTCAGGTAGCCACCGGCGCGGTGCTAATTGGCACAATAATCTAGGGCAAACAAGGTAGGCCTAATGATTGCGTGAATTAACCGCCACGCCTCAGAAAAATCACCGCAGCCGTAAAAAAAACTATTATAGATTAAAAAAAACCAATTTTTTTTATTTGAAGTTTTTTAAATTTTGTTTTTATTATATTTGTTAGTCAATATTCTATCACTGTTTTTGATAAAACACCACACAAAATAAACTGGATATACACAATGTGGAGGAAAATAAAATGGTTGCATTTGTGGTTCAAGCTATACTCATGAGATACGACTGTTTACTAGGGAAAGTGATCACGTTGCCATTTAGGTCATTAGGTCGCAGATAGGTGCGTCACTGTGAGACTTAGTGACAGCGCTTCGAGTAACTAACTATATTAGCAAATGCGAAGTCGACTGTGAGACTATTTTAGTTAACGTTACATGTTGGCGGTGTTGTATATGTTGGTTAGTTATTTTCCAACTACTGCACTAATTAACGGCCGGAATAGGACATCTATATAGAAAAAAACCTATGCTAATTTATCAACAAAGCCTTAAACAAAGTAAGAAACGAGTATTGTACAAAACGAAATTGTTGACATGATTTTAAAATACTTGGCTTATACGTGTACCACATTTCGGCGTTCATTTTTGTGAACAACTTATCTTTTGATAAGGGGCCGTCCATTAATCACGTGAGGCTTGAAAGATGGGGGGGAGGGGGTTGACAAAAATCACGAAATGTCACAAGGGGGGAGGGGGGTGTAGTAAGATATCACGTGTATTTATTTTTTCAAACGCGCTATTTTTAAATCGAAAAGCGGCATGTAGTGTACACCATTCGTTTATTATTTTTATACCAATCAAAAACACCTGCAACTTTTCTGTCTAGACATTTTTATCATGGTTCTTAATTTCAGAATAAAATAAGATTATACTTTATACCCGTATTTAAGACAATATTCTAAAATATTCTAAAAAATTTAAGAATTTTTGTAGATACTAATAATACACGTGATGTTGGGTGGGGGGTGGGGGGTAGTCTTAAACCTCATCATGTATCACCAAGGGGGAGGGGGGGGGTTAAAAAATGCTTTAAAAAAAATCACGTGATTAATGGACGGCCCCTAAGAAATGTTAAAACTCGAGTTCGATCGTTTGCATTACAAAACAATAAAATTTGGACAGTTTAAGGCCATGCTCGCCACTTTTTGTTAATAAATAAATCTCACGCGGATTATTATAATGAATAAGGCTTGTCAAAATTATAATAATTTAGCTGTCGTGTCGATTAATAATTCTTGTATCTTTATTACAAAAATTTGTTACGAAAAGAAATAATCCTAACCCCGTTTTCTTTTAAAAGGTCGCCTCGTCATTTGGTCAAAATTGGCGAAAATAATTTCGGGTCTTGATTAATTCCATTAATAGGCGCCGACTAGCAACCTTTACGGTAAAGCAAAACTGCGATGATGTCGTTTCTCAACGTAACACATTTATGCAATGATTAAAATATCAACAGTTTTATCACGACTTTGACCAGGCTTGCGTGGGCGTTATTTTAATAATTACTTTTATATTTCTAAATGACCTATTTAAAAGATTAAACCGTACACCTAAAAACGATCGGTAACCTGCGAGATAAGTATAGATTGGAGTGTCACGCCTTATAGTTACAGATATGCGATGCTTAAACAACTTATACGCGCTACGTTCAATGACAAACGAAACAAAAATGTTGTGTGTAATGTTTTTTGAAAAGACGAATGTTCAGCCATTTTTAGTGTTGACAGTGTCTCAGTGACGAAACCGGGTTAACTGGTCACCTCCCCCCCACAAGCGGAACAGAACCGTTGTCCGTGACAATTTGAATATCTATGTAACACCTGTGTACGCGCTCCGAGACGAAAAGGTTTGCTTTCGTGTTCAAATGAATACTGTTCATATAGGTTTTGTTTCTCTCAGCGTGTTAGTAAACGCTGAAGTTTAAATTTAACTTTCACGAATTTAAATAAAACTTAAAGGAAAAATAGTTATAAAACTCCTGTCAGACGGTCTTCTTAGTTAACCTCTAAGACCTTCTTGTTATTACTTAGAACAAAGAAACATACAGGTTTTAAGCGACTTCAAAAAAGAAGGAGGTTACTCAATTCGACCGTATATATGTTTTTTTTTAATTATAATAGCTTCGATGTGCGGGTTAAAAAGAAAAATTAAAAATAAAATAGCTCCTCGCATCTATCTATAGAACAAAACGAAAGTGAATTTGTTCATCATCCCATCGAGGTGGATATAGGTAACGAGTTTTAAATACAAATCCCTAACACTGTGAATTAGGGATGAAATTTTTTTTAAATATATTTTCAATAAAACTGTTTAAGTATTTATTAATTTGCTATATTTGCCACTTTACAATAATATTATGTTAATACGTTTCAAGTACCTGTTGCACCAACGGAAGTTTTAAAATTTAGGAAAATCAACTTTATTGTAATTTATTATAGATTTAAAATAAAATATTTTGACGACCGCTTAGCCTAGTGGGTAGCGACCCTGCCTACGAAGCTGGAGGTGCCGCGTTCGAATCCCAGGTCGAGTCAATATTAATATGATGAATATTGATACTGGTACCGGGTCTTGGTTGTTATATGTGTGTGGTGTCTTCGCAAAAATATTTATATATGTATATATTATAAAGAATATTTATGTATATCAGTTGTCTAGTAAGCCATAACACAAGCATAATACTTACTTTGGGACTAGATGGCGCTGTGTGGGAAGTCCCATGTATTGTTATTATTATTATATTAAATTCGTAAATTACTATTGTCTAATAAATACCTTATAATTGAGGATGGCTTCGACTTATTTAATATATAATCTTTTTTCTGTAGTACTTACCTGCAGAGTGGGTAGGCTGCAACCAGAGGAGTGCACCTACTTGAAAGTTTTGACTGAGCCACAGAATGGACTATACTTTCAACAAAAGAATGGTTTACAGTTTTTGGGAAAATCCCAATTATCGCTGCAATCGTTTCCCGATGATGTCCGAGCGAAAATGACCGAAAATGAATGAAACCGAAACAGAATAAACTATTTAAACTTATTTTGAGACATGATAACTCATATTTCATTTATGTGTCGCTTGAATAATGTTGTATGATACAATCAAAATGTTCATCGATAAATCGTGAAACTTTTGTGTTTAATAGTCTGGTATATTTAATAGTTTATTTTGAACGAATATTAATCATTAATACTAAAATGAATTAAATTCAAAACCATGTTTTTATCTTTAATACTTTTTAACACCCTTTCCCCATAACATACTCTTCATTTGATTTCACAAATGAATACGAGTAACAAAAACATCCATTAATTTTTAATAAAATAGATTAAAAGTTGTAGGAACTACGTGTGGCTAACATATGAGTCGCAGATGACCGGAGCTCTCGTCTAAGAGCTTTCGTCTAAAACACTATTATTTCTGTGTAAACTGTTTTTCTATATGCACGTAGTAGAAACATAGAGTTTATAATTCTATTAGTCTGTCGGCCAAGGAGTAAAGCCTTCTTATCTTCAAATGTAACACATTTATTAATTTATACCCAAGTCAAAAATGCTGCCTGGAGTAAATAAAAATTTAATCACGTAGGGTTTCTACTTGTGGTTGTCGGTGGTCGCTATGAGACCAGAAAACATAATATATAAGTATACCGGGTGTTCGGCCGAACGTAGCCAAAACTTATATGAGCATGTAGACCTTACCAAACTAAAAAAAAATAAAAAATTAAACATGTTTTTCTTAGTAACCGTTAGTTTGCGCCATTTGCTCACTTAATTTTTTTTTGTTTGATTCGATAAGCTCTACATTCTTTATAAGTTTGGATTACGTTCAGCCGAACACGGTGTATAGAACGGTTCGGATTATAATCGTGAAAAAGTAGAAAAAGAGGTTTTTTGAGTTCATTCGAACTATCAAGTGAATTCTCGCGTACTGTATATGAATATATAATGCCGGGCGCGGGTGAGACGACGGCGCGGCTGCCATAATTACTCTGAAGATAGGAATCGTCTCGCGATCCCCGCACGCCCACTGTCACACCCATGATTTCGGATCGCACCCGTTCATTACTTAAAATGTACATCGTATTCTCTATTGTACGTACGCACAGACAAAATGAAAGACTCGTATATACATATAATACATGCAACATGAGACGACGCGACGGGGACGTCATCGGCGCAAACAAAACACTTGAACAAGTAGGTACTAAAGATTCCAAAGGTCAAACTGAGCTGAGCTTATACAATGTAGACCGTCGACAGAGGCCGGTTTTTCTAAATCTTATCGTGCCTAATGCCATAATACTACAGATTTGTAAAATCCTCCTATCATAAAATTCGCCCGTTGTTCTCTCCGTTTAGAAAGGTTTAGGAAGTAACGCTATACAAAAAATATTACCAGCAGTAAAAAATAAATCCCTTTCTTAACAAATCGAAATCGAAAACGAATCGAACCATATTTTACGTCAAACGTTGAGAGTTTCATGTGGTCAATTCTAATCATAGATTCCTCCGAATCGTCTTATATAGTCTTATATTTATATATTATGTTTACTGAACTAGTAGCGTCCACCGACAATCGCACCTGGAAAGACGACGTTATTTATTTATTTTTTCACTCAAGGCGGCATTTTTGAGATGGGTATAATTTCCTAAATATTCCTAAACGAAAATAAAAACAAGCATGTTTTATGATAGGAAGCCTTATCTGCCGAATTACGTCATTAGACGCGATACGATACATCAAGAAAATGGTCTCGGGCGACGGTCTAATGGGTAGAAATTAGTTTCATAGATAGGCTTTTCAGCAACATTCAGATAAATCGACTTATGGAATAATTTTCCACTTGTTTCGAAGACGACCTAGATGAGTTCTACGAGAATTAATTATTGTGTCAGCATTTTTCGTTTCATCCGAAAGATCAATAAACGTTGTATCATCGCATCGGTGCAACCAATACATATACCATATTCTTAGAAATCGTGTGAGCACAATCTGCACGTGTTACAAGTACAGCAAACAAAGCTTATGAATCAGATATAAACACATCGCCCGGAAGTGTTTATTGAAGCGAATGTATGTAGCGAAATATAAACTGTATATGTGAATAATTTGTTAAAATGCAGTGTAGTCTCAATTGTCATTTATACAGAAAAGTTGATTTAAGTTTGGAAAAAAAACAGGACAAAGTAATTACAACTAGAACCATCCCTCCTTAATGCTGAAGATTGTGACGTCCATTTCTTGGCCTTTGCCTGCATTATGCTATACCAGGCCATAGGGTCTTCTGCCAGTCTTATTGCCCACGCAGTGGCTTTTTCAAGACGATAAGGTTATCACAACGCATTGGTCTGTGCCACGCGATCTCTTTTCAGCTACTTTTTTGAAATGATGAACCTCTCTAGGTTTTTAGGTTCTTTCCGAGCCACGTAACCGAAATATCGGAGTGTTCTTCGAATCGCTATCAACGATAATCACTTCTTGGAATTGAACTCGTATCGACTGGGTGGTGCGATTGGAGGTTTATTTTATTTACAGAATTGAACTTTAGCATCACATCTCAAAAGCATCGATGGGTTTTAGGTCAACGGACCTTCAAGGTCCAGGTCTCAGAACCATACATAATACAGAGAATGCTATCGTGCGCATGAGTTTTATTTTAGTCTTGCGCACAGTGTTATGTACTTTACTTCCATATTTTGTCCGTCAAAATCATAGCGTTCGTCGACATCTTGATTCTACATAAGATATTATATAACAGAAGATAAAGAAAGACTTTAGTTGTATACTTAATAGGTTGGAGATAAAATGTTTTCATATTCTGTAAATCTGAAGCTGTAAGCAAATATCTTTGGTTTTACTATCTGTACAAAAAATTAATTTAAAAAAAAACTTATCATTTGTGCATTGTTTTTCAATTTATGAAAATTATTGCAAGTAACAAAGTTAATGCATTTACCATTTTTCGACACGGATTGGGTTAAAAAAATGGCATATCTTGTACCTTTTTTGAATTGTGGTAGAAGTGGAAACAATTCTGAGTATGGGGAAGTTATAATCTTTTAGGAAACAAAGATATGACGGTTTTAATCACAAGTACTGTATAGAGAAACCGGACATATTAAAACAATGTTCTAAAACAAAATATTATTATTAGAGGTCTACGTAGTGCTCGTTATCTTATTCTACAAGATAAACAATACGCAGATGCCGAGTCACTGAGTTGTGGAAGAAATGGAAGGAAAGCTTTATGCCTGAATATGCTAGCTCGTATTGTACCTAGTAAATTAATTATTCCAATATTCTAATAATTCCCATTACACCGTCGTTTCGTCTTAATTTTACCCGGATTTTTAGCTAATATATCTACAAACCAAAAAGTTTAGCGACTTTGACGCCTTAATAAAAAATGATACACGTACTATAATGTGCACTTTAAAAATATTTATGTAATCTTAAATTACGTACAAAAATAAAAAAATAAAAAATTCCCAGATTAGATGATTTTTTGCAATATTATAACATTTTATTACGAAAAAGTAATAAGGGTAGTCAGTACAAAGTTGGTTCGAGTATTTTTAAGCGGAAATTTTAACGTGAAACATACCACTCACTTTTGTCACTCTGTTACGATAAAACCAATGCCACTTGTGAAAAAGTGGAGCTAGATCCAAATATTCGTAGTTGCTGATTAAACATTGATCGTCTATAAGTAGGGTTACCATTTTCTGGAGAATATAAAGGGTATCCACGCACAGAAGGAAAGATGATGTCTTTTATTTTATTAAAGAATATTAATAACAATAACTTATTTTAATAAGGGAGATCATATAATCTTCGCTAGCGTACCTGATTTTTTATACAAAATATATTTTTCTGTAAATGGTGGTTAATATTTAACCTATCAAACAAGAAACCCGAAATAGAAACAGTAAAGACTGTAGTAAATTTAGAGACAAGAAAAGAAACATTACCTATAGTTATGTATATGACGTGTCGTGATAGCCCAGAGCGCAACGAACCTGTCTCAAATTTATAAGGCCATAGGGCCATGATTCGAATCCGGACGTGTACCGATGAGTTTTTCTGACTTAAGTACATTAACTATCACTGAATCCGTGCCTCGGAGAGCACATTAAGCAGTCGGTCCCGGACGCCGTCAATAGATGGCGGTCGTTACAATCCCCAACCCGCAGTGGAGTAGCGTGGTGGATTTAAGCTCCGACCCCCCCCCCCTCACCCTGGGAGCGACCTAAGCCCCTGCAGTGGGGTAAAATGGGCTGATGATGATGATGTATATGACGGTACCGAAACCAAAAGTTAGTGATACATAAAAGTCAAATCAATAGAAAAATTGTCCACAACAAAATAATATTACTTAAACCGATTTGTTGTTCTAGTTTATATTTTGTACTATTATTATCAATACTAATTACTCATATATGCCATCAGAAACGTATGAGCCATCGATATCTCCTAACATACGCATGTAGTAGTCACGGGCCCAAATTGTGGCCGAGGTGACAGAGATGGACAGAAAAACTCCCTCGTCTATTATAAGACAAAAACGTTGACGCTACCAAGACCCGACACACCGTGATTTCACTACGGTGACCATAATAAATAGTAATCGTAGTTTCAGAATTTATCCACAAATTGACTGAATGCAAATGAAATCGCATATTAGCACGGAATATACATTAGAGAAATAATTTCCTATACCATTCCAATTTAAGTTGATCTATATGAACGCCATGTATATAATGTGATGACATATTAAATCAGTTATGTCCTACCCTCCAACCCTTGGACGCCCTGATTAGGACTGGCTTCCAAACAAACTAGTAATAGTTTACTAAAACTATATTGTCGATGTAGATATTGTATTTATTGACGTAGAATTTTGAATAAAAAAAATAAAATAAAAATTATGGCAAGCTATTTATAAACCAAATATCGCTTTAGCAGTAAAAAGATAACAAATATATAGACATATTTCCGCAATAAAATGTAACCTATACTCGACTTGAGGATGCAAACTATCTCCCTGCGTGAAAACAGACAGACATATAGTGAAATAATACATGCTATCGTACGGAAGATACACATATGCATTCAAAGAATTGTATATAATAAAATAGGTGTATCATAGAATTTGTTTAAATTAGATTACGCTGGTAGGTACCACATAGAATAGAACCCTCAGACAGTGACTTTCAGACGCGTGGGGTCGATTCAACTTTCATGGTTAAAATACATCCAGATCACGAAATCCAACAAAAGTTATACATACAAATAACGTACACATCATTTCCTGCCTTCTAAACGAATTTAATATTATATGTTATAATAGTTTTAATTGTTATGATACAATCCTTTGTCTCTAGACATCTAGAACAGTCCTCTACTATAAAATGTGACCGATAAATCTATTTGTGTAATAAAAAGGTCACTTAAGGCTATCAATTAACAACGCGAACGTATAATCCGTAAATTATAAATGATAATTCCGTCAAAAATCTGGGTCATTTCCTTGTCTGGTGTAGTCATTTGGATTCTAATTGAAACTAATATCAGGTTGTAATGACACACTTCTTAAGCCAAGCTAATGCGTAAAACCAATGTTATCATTACTTTTGAATCTATTAAATAGATATTATATACTGATATTAACCACTATTTACTATATTTTAAAGTATTCTATATAATGTACCTAATAATTACAAACTTCATTCTCCAATCTAATCACTACATATTATAAAATAAAGTGCACCGCCACGTCTGTCTGTCTGCCGGAACGCGATAAACTCAAAAAGTACCGAACCGATTGGCACATTGTTGACACCAATGGACAAAATGATTCAACAGGAAGGTTTACGTGTATAATTTATTAATGTTTTGTGCAAATTTGTAGAAATATGACGATTATTGTTGAAGAAGTCGGAAAAAAATCAGGCCGGCTGAGATCTTTCATCGAAAACGCTGCCTAATCCTTTTGAGATGTAACAAAATAATGTATGGAGGAATTGTGTATCTTTTATAGGACTAAAGAAAAGTCCGCGATGGCATATGTCTATCTTTTATGGATAGCTTACTATACCTATTTTTATGTTTAAAAAAATGGTGTCATATGATGAGGTAATTGGAAAGCAATTTATACGGATACAGTATTAATCCTTATCAAATTAAATACGTTATTTACCTTCAGCATTTTATGCACATTATGACTGCCCTTTACACTATACAATTTAAATTAATATCTTAGGAGCTATCGCGAAATATAAATATCGCGCGACCATCCGGGCGGCCATACGGCACGACGCGACACGCGTAGTAAGGTTGGGTTAGGTTATATGTGTATATTCTTTACTTTTTCAAATATTTGTAGAATAGGAAATAAAATACTTTAAAAATTACATTTAAGTGTAATTAAATCCAATCCACTATTCGACGCAACAAGCTGATATGACACTATGACAGAAAAAAAACATTACAGCTTATATGCTCTGCTACCCGTGCGAAGCCGGGGCGGGTCGCTAGTATAATTTAAATAATTCTTCTTTAATAGTAGATTGTTACACAAGGGATGAGAGGGACCTATAGTTCGAGTGCCTAAATAGGTCTTTCACCCGAGGTAAACATTCTACTTTTCATTAATAATACGAAGGAAATTAAAAAAACGCGTTAAATATATATTTGAATCTGATGAGCTCATTTTATACAACTATCTGTATACGTAAATAACTAGCACTTGACAAAACAACTGAAGATCGAATTGCAACTTGCTCGCCTTTTTTATGTTTCTTTTACTGTGCCATTCTACCAGCCAGCATTTTTCATCATTGATGATGGTAAATACTGAACTCAAATATTTGTAAATGTAATATTAATTTATGCAAAAGTAAATGATAAGTATAATATATTACAATAATCTTATTTCCACCTATTTAACAGAGGTGCTGTATAAAAAGTTGGAATATAGCTTGCAGTCTTTTTTTAATTTTTTTGACAGGAGGGTAAATCGTTTCCTAGGGACGAAAAGTACTATTATCATCCCTCTGATCAAGTAACTTAAAGCGTACTTTCCGAGTATGAGTAATGAAAAAGTATTCATTGTTTATTGCCCGGCGACACTGTGCTAAATAAAAAAATCATGGTCACAGTATCGTGTTCTATATTTTTATCTCGATCCCCCGAGTATCGGATTTCTCGTGATCGTTATGGTGGAAAAATGGTACGCACATACACACCATCACGGTATGGAGGAGATAATATTAGACCAGCGCACACGTAAAAGTTCGATGGTTTAATATTTTTCATTAAATAACAGACTGTCGGTGTTGATCGACCTGCGAAATCCGAAAATTATACAAACGCGTTAATCTTGGTTCACGTATACTCGCAAAATATATAATGCATGTAATATTTTAAATAAAATTAAAACATCTATAATGTAAGTTACAAATCTAAAACTTGCTTGCACAAAATTAAAATATACAAGTTTTCAACTAAACTTCAGACAAGTTTCATTGACCAAAATCAGTATTGTTATTTACATAAAGTAATAAAGTAAGCAGCAGTGTCCATATCGTTGGGTACAGGTTTACTGTTCTTCTAAGGCGGCTGAAGCTGATGATGATGAAACAGAATTCTTGAAGTAACATCTATTGCAGCGCCCTTTGGTGACTTGACTTTGGTCATTGCCACTTAATCTAAGAACCAGCTCTAAGGTTAATGCCTATATAATTTAAAAAATATAATTTAAAAAATATATTCAATATTTAAGATGTTTACATACACTTACTGGAAATCAAAATGAATTGATTAGGTATCGGTTCAGAAAACTAGAAGGAGAAGAACCGGCAAGAAACTTCTCCCTGTCCATTTTATTTAAATATATTTTTGGTTTTTTTTTCATCATTCAGTGTCCACAAAGCCCATAAGATGACGACAGATGTTTAACACCTCATTTGGAAAATGTTCCAGACGTTATGGGATGGAGTACAAGCATAATATTTAATCACAACGTCTTCATATTGTGTTCATTTAAAAATAGCATATATTTCATATATGTTTGTAAAATATGGAGTTAACATTGTACACTTTCAATTATATTTCAAGATTTGGATAGAGTTCAAACCAAGAAATAAGAAATGGTTATATAAAGAAATAATAACATAACTTCAAAGCTCATATCGTTCGCGCCCGGACGCCAAAATATTTACCTACTCAATAACCGGAAAATAAAAGAAATAACATTGTTATTTTTAATCATTATAATCACTTCCGTTTGTGTATAAGTGGAGTTCTATTTTCGGTAGTGTTATACGGACTATAAGGGACGGATATCCTTCGAATCAAGTACTGCTCATAGAAGACATTTCCTTCAAACTAATTCTAAGGCAGACATGGAAAAAAGAGACAAATGTATGTCATGATAGCCAGAATAATGTGTGGAGGGGGTACAAAACTTCATATTTGATACTTACAGTTTTTTTTTAGGTTTATTAACTGATTTAATAAAAATCGATGTATACGTACTCCTCATTGAATCCCGCAATCAACTTAATAATTCACAAATAAAATCATGATAATTGTGGTGTGTATCTGAGCCCTTTGATGCTATAACTATTTAATTTTGCATCACTTATAGTGCAAAAAAAACTTAATAAACTAATTGGAATAACGCTATGTCTCCGTTCTACATTTAATAGAACCTTGAATACAATAATATGGATTGAAAAAATTCAGATGCTTTATTTAATCATTTATTTAAGCTTTACTTAGTTATCGTCACAAATTTGGATAATTATCTTGAAAACAAATATGAAAGCAGAAAGTTTCAGTTAGAGCACTTATGCAGCTGTGACTAAAGCTTTATACAGGAGTCTTAAATTTGTCAATGCCAAGAGCATGCCTAGAGGCTCACACAATGCCATATGCCTGGTTTATCAGTCAAAGTTCATTTTTTATGCCCGATAATGCAAGAGCGCACGCTCTTT
The DNA here is from genome assembly GCA_949709985.1 of Luffia ferchaultella. NCBI lineage: Eukaryota > Metazoa > Arthropoda > Insecta > Lepidoptera > Psychidae > Luffia > Luffia ferchaultella. The sequence goes on along the minus strand of OX453253.1, from coordinate 11,088,108 downwards.
AGGGGAAATCTTCATGACAACACGGTATCACGGCCATGGAATGGCCTGCAAATTTTTTAAAATGAATCTTAAGCATTTATGGGATGAGCTAAAGAGACGTGTTCAAGTTCACTATCTAGCTCCATAGACCTTGCAAAAGCTTAAAGCTGCCATACAGAAAGAATAATAGAATGTTCCACAACACGTCAATTCCTTGTAATGTATTGTCACTGGCAATACAAGTGTGATTAAACTTTTTTTACGTAATGTATAGTTTCCTTTAAAATCAAATACAAGTCCAGCTCTTGAGAAAGTACACAACTTGTTACACTCATACCAGCTCCTACTAAATTTTTTCAGCACTCTGAATTCAAATTTCTTGATATCACACTTAAACTATAGTTATGATATGTCAGCTACAAAACCGCAAAAACACTTTTTGATCAATAGTACATTTTTTTAAATATTAGGACCATCTAAACTGTAAATTTTATGGATGGATTTATGTGTCCAAGAGAGGGATATCTAATATTTCGATAAGATGAATATACTAATCTTATTATATATAGTTAAGCTGATTTTAAACCTTAGTGATCGCTTCCTAACCACAGCCTGATGGTATTTTTGTTTCTTCTCCTAGTTATACGGTTGAGGTTTTAATGACCAGCCAAATTTTAATATAATGATCTTTGGTAGAAAACCTATAGCCGTCTTGTTTCCTTTTAGTATCGTTCTATAGAAAAATATTGAGATATGACTACACAAACCTTTCTCGAAAAAACCAATAACTCTAGTCACCATTCATGCCCTTCGCCCCATTCCGTTTCAAGGCCTCGGGCGCGTACGTTTACTATAGCGCTAAGAAGGCAACCAAACATTATAAAATAACACTGTAGATAAAATAATTTATTATGAAAATGTAACCCATATTTTTCATTTACGCAATGAGGTCTATTGGTGATACCTAACCTCTAGAAAAATTTTGGCCGGTCGGGCGGCCGAAATCTCACCTTGTATAGTTGATGCATGGATACATATAGATGTGTCTTACCGGCGCCGGGTGATTGTGTCAAATCCACGTTTGAACAACAACATTAATAATTTGATCACGGTTTCATCTACTTCACTTATTCCCGTCTTTATATACACCGAATAGTAGAAGCTAGTTTTTGGGTAAATAAAATTAGAATGTGATCTCAGCATAAGAATGCGCGTATGTTTGCTCACTCTTTCTCCGACATATTCATAGATACTTTCTGACATCGGTAATGTATACAATGAATCATAGGGTTTGTTTTTACTCTAATCTACAAAGATTCTTTTCGTATGATAAAAAAATGTGTATTCTTTAACAAAAATCACCTCAAAGGCCAAAAGTATTGAAATCGCGTTTATCTGTGTGCTAGTGTTTGGCTATTTCTGCCACTGCCAGATCGATTAGGCGACATACATTTTAAAGTATAAAAGATTACAATAGGAGCTTTTTAACTTATTTAGACCGAAATTTTTTTTAAATTAAATAATATTTTTAATTATCAGAAAATAGAAATGTGGTAACGCCTTGTAGACATGTTCAAAATATGTACCTTATACATCTCAAGCAATACACCACAGAAATATTAACAAAATAAAACAGTGTTGAAAATAGCATGCAAATAGTTTTTATTGGATATTTAGTTCCTAAATGGTTGTTTAGAATAATCGTCTAACGATCTGATTAAAGCTAACGACTCAATCCTGGAGTAACGATCAGCGATTCTGCGGCGAATGCTTTGATGATGTCTTACTGCAGAGTGCAGGAAACGACTGGTTTATGGTTCCTGTAATAAATCTCTCTCATCGGTATACTCGTGCGATGGGGCGATGGGAATTAACTCTCTAATACTTGCGTTAACCATTTTTATTAGCATTATAGCTTTCGCCTGGACGGTTTTCCCGATTCTCATTTTGAAGTTTTTTGATCTAAGTAAATATTAATGTATTTATTCTCATATTATACGATAGACAAATATTTTATTTACATCCGATATAAAATGTTTTTTTTTTCTGATTGTTTTGTTTTTCAAAATAGCAGCGTGACGATACATACAAATGTACCTACGATACATACATTCACGTGAATGTTTAATTTTTCATTTTCCGAAAGTTAAAATTTTACCCACATAACTAAAGAGCTACTGGTATTAAAGATCCGTTATCATTTTAGGAGGGATTCAACGAAATCGTTTATATTAACATGTGCGGCAGATAAGCTATAAACCTTTATCGTCTAATAGACTGTCGGCCGAGGCAGTTTTTCTGATGTATCGTGTCGCAGCTTATGACATGATATGGAGAATTTAAAAAATCTCCCCTATAATTAAATATGCTCGTTTTTTCCTCTGTTTAGGAAGTAACGTCGTATCAAAAAGTTGTTTGCAGTAAAAAAAATCTTTATAGAAACGACTATTTCATAGCTCTCTAACTCCTACCCCATGAATAGAAGCTTACAACCGAAAATGAATCCATTCATTTTCCTCCCTCAAACACAGATGTTCTAGTCGCCTGTTCTGACCACAGCAGCGTCCACCAAACTATCTTATATGCATATATTTCTCACAGAAGCCACCGACAACCACAAATGGTGATCCACGATCCTATTCTTTAACACAGGTGGCATTTTTGAGATGGGCGTAGCTGCCTAAATTTTTCTAAGCGAATAGAAAGACGAGCGCATTATATTTTAGGATGTATATTATTAGGCACGACGCAATACTTCAGAAAAACAGCCTTGGCCCACGGCCTATAAGGTAGGTAGTATAAAGTATCATACTTCAAACTGAAACGCAATCACACAGCCCCTACGCCACCGATAACTTGTGCACGTTCTAGGTTGTAACTGTATATTAAAATAATCTGAATTTACAATGTTTGTAGATCACTAATTTCAGACAATAGCAGAATGGCTAATTGATAAATTTTCACATAAGCCAACGTCGCTATTTTTTGGGTAGGTGAAATAGGTGACATGAGTTTCAATAATTTTATATAGGTAGTTATTATTCAAACATGAACTCTAACACAAGGCAATAAGATCGTTAGATTAATTTATTGGAATTGACGGCATGTGGTATTTATTTATTCATACGATTTCTACATTCAATGCGTTAGGTACTAGAGTTTTACCTATTATGGACCATCGACTGAAAGTATTCTCATATCAATAAGATAGATTAACTTACCACACATAAGCACAGTAGTGATATCAGCGTATGAATACGCGACAGTAAATCACGAAATTGTCATAATCTCGTTGAGTGATTTCACTTAACCTCTGTCTAGTTCCTTTTCACTCCTGAATACTTTCACGTTAGAGTGAATCAGGGAATTATCTGTTATAAAGGATTTTCAAATTACGCTGTGTTTTGAACGTTAAATTTTCTTGTTAGCAATTCATAGTTTTATATCGATGCATAAGTGGCTCTTTTTCGTGTAGTTACTTTTCGGCTTTCGCTGTACTGTATCCAGTAGACTTTTGGTCGAAAACTGCATAAGATTAAACGTGATTAAACCTTTGTCCGTTAAGTTTTTCTGCGACGTGACAATACCACAAGGTTGCTGCGAGCACGTATTGCGACCACGTATTTGCTACTTTTAAATATTAACTATTCTACTGAGAACAATAATATTTTTCACATTCTTCGTTTTATAATGTAATACGCATAATTTTATGGATATGTTATATCAGAATTACAATGAAAATAATGTAACCGCTTCATAATGTTTAAAGATAACAATACGTGTTAAGTCGGGTACGAATGATGTGAACAAAAAGAAAACTTCAAGCGTTTTCATTTCTATAGAATTATAATTAAAAACAGAGAGGATTATTAATGTACAGTGATATGATGTGCCTTCTGGCAAGCTGGTTTTTGTACTGAATTGTTTAGGTTTATCGATCGATTTGTGTGAGTTTGGTTTTTTAATTCTCTTATCTTTTAGGTTGCTCTTTTTTTTACAATCTGATTTATATATGTGTAAATCTGTTATTAGCTGCGTGTTTTTCTTTTTACTAATTTTACTGTGTATTTTTGTAAGCTGATGTTTTACCGAATAAATAAATAAATTATAGAAACGGTTGTATTCATATTTTCATTACAAATAGATATATTTTTCATCGCATGCAGGAAAATCCTACATTTATTTGGACGTTGAATAATGTGCTATTTTTTTTTTATTTCAAGGCATCGCTGCTGTCAAATTTATTTACTCTATGTTACAATGTGACAATGTTTGACGACGTTCATATTGATTTCGAAATAAATACTTTGACAGTTGATGTTATACATGGTGTTTATTTTGAAGAGTGGTTGAAACGGAAGAGTTCTGCAGGTTTATTATACTAGTAACAAGAGTCAATAATGTTGGTAACTAATCTGAACGGAATGTAAATCTTGATTGCAAGATTGAACAGTATGCCAATTTTCTTCGACCAGTCCCGCTTTATCTTTAACTAGCGGTCGTACCCGGCTTCGCCCAGGTGGTCTACGGAAACGTTCCTCCTCCCGTTCCACGCATTAGTACATTGCACCCGTGCGAAGTCGGGGTGGGTCGCTAGTCCTACCATATAGTATCATTACACATTACATTATGGTATCATCGTCATCATCCAAACAAAGAAATTCATTAGCACGTCTAGCAACAAATTTGATTGACATAAAAAAGGATAGTAAGTCAATTTTAAAAGATACACATATATGCTGTCGCGGACTTTTGGTTAGAACTGTTAAAGGGGAACACTTCCGTAATACATGATTTTTGCTTAACATCAACCGTTTACGCAGCGCGCGTAACGGAAGCTCTCAAAAGGAATAATTTTTCCCGTTTTTGCAACATTTTTCATTGATGCTCCGCTCCTATAGGTCGTAGCGTATAGTAATAATAGCCTACAGCCTTCCTCGATATATGGACTATCCAACACAAAAAGAATTTATCAATTCGAACCAGTAGTTCCTGAGATTTGCGCATTTAAACGAACAAACAAACTTTTGAGCTTTATAATATTAGTATAGATAGTACGCACTTTTCACTAGAAGTGAAAATATCAATGGCGTTCCTTACAAAATGCACTATGCGGTGTGCCGCACGAGTGTGCCGAGTACGGTGTACCTACTGCTAGTGAAAACTTAGCATACGTTGAAGACGGACCAAATCCTAAACTGGAAAAATGCGAAAGAATAAGGGAGGAATAGATAGCACGATCGGTGCGTCTACAGGAATCTTGTGTCAAATGGTCACAATATTCACGGACCAAGTGCAACTTACGAGGTAATATATCGATACTATAATTAATATTAATTTAGGTGACTAAACTCCGAAGTAAAATCGTGATTTCCACATAATTTGGAAAACACGTAGAGAATGAAAACGTAGCAGACGCCATCGTTATTCACGATATCCAGCGGCCATTGCTCTAGAAATGGGAGTTCCCATAACGCCCACCTATTCTTGGCCGTCTATATTTAATGCGCATTTCACGATATTGCGTCAAACTCGAGAGTTCACGAGGCACCCCTCATGCCGCAACGTGATGCACGTGCCGTCGTCTATCACAACACTTCATCTTGTTGATATTAACACATTAAAGCGAACAAGCAAGTACACCAAATTAGACGTAATATTTGTATGAAAATGTAACGACTATACAGTTTTATCCGACTACGCCGAAACCAAAAGGAGGGTAAAACTATTAAAGCGGGCATTTCCAGCTAAATTGTGACACGCCCATAGCGAATGTATTGAAGGTACAAGAGTGACCGTGGTGTCAAAATGTCTGTTTTTACGAACACTACACAAACAAAAAGTCAAATTATTTTCGAATAAATAAAAAACCACGTAGAAACGAGGCAAATAATAGGCGTTTGAAACGTACCGTACGTAAAGTATGTATATACTTATTATATTTTTAAGTGAACCCAACTAATTTAAAAAAAAAAGACATCGTAATAGTAATATACACGAATGCTTTTGAATTTTGAAATTTATGAATAAACAGTCGAGGTTATAGCATATAATCAGTCGGGAAAAGAGAATTGGCGGAGTCTTTATTTATATGAATAGTTGACCCAGGCACTACACATTAACCCAATTGGGTCAGATTGCAAGTCACGGATCATTTAATTGACAAAGACAATTGATTGATAATGATTGATGACAAGTTAATAGGTTAAAGTCTAATTTAATATTATTGCCCGTTGATTGTCTGTGAGGACTTTAATTATGATTTCAAAGATCCGTCATCTTGGATTACTTACGAAATACGCACGTATTGGAATACTACAGTAGACAAAGTGTTGAGGATATCTACACGCAACTAACGGTATAACCACAGGCCCCGTTTTCGTGAAAAATAGACCCAGAGCGTTCAATAATTATAAAATTTTTACGCAAATTTACTTTAGCGGTATAGAAATAGTTTATTTCACCAGCATCTTAGAATGAAAATGTCAAAATCAAATCTACGAACAAAAAAATCCGAACAAACGAAGACGACTATATTGAAAGGGTTAACGTTATGACATAATAATCTTCAATTCCTTATCCAATTCCTTATTTGATTTTATAACATCTAGAAAGAAAGAAAGAAATTTAATCAGAACCACGGATACATAATAAACAATGAAAACTAGAACAAATAAAATACAAAAAAGAGTATCCACAACCATGACAGGCCCCTACGCATACACCAAAGCACAAAAAAAGTTATTGAATATCGTAAGTAAAATGTTATTCTTATTTATTTGGTTTGAATCTAATTATATTTTCAGTGCCCTTCAGCGCTTACGGGAAGCGTAAGATCTATGGATACCTAATCCATGAGCCTTTGAATGAAAATTTTAATTGGACGCGCTACATAACTACCTACATCGTCGTTAGCCGTAGGTACTTGGATAGAGCATATTCAAAATATTGAGCCCATATGATTATCTGGCAACGTCGATTGCATTGCATTGCATCTCGCGACTGGTCTATGGAGTCCATGCATTTTTTATATAAAATAGCTTTTGTTGTCGGCTCCATATTGTGATCGGATAAATTTTGAAATCAGCTTAGCGTATGAATAAAGATGTATAAACTAAACTAGTTACAAAATAATGAAAGCACAAATCACAAATTTATTTACTGTTTAAAAAAATGCAGTCTTAATGGTTAATATTACCTAAGCAAGAAGGGTATTGTGTGGTTATATGTATAATATTTGTTTAGCTGGAACGAGTGAAACCTTTGAAAGAACAAGTTCACGCGAAGGCAAATATTTTTAAATGTACCTATATCTTTTGATACAGTAAAATATTTGAATATGCATCTGTGCATATACTACGAAACGTTGTCTCAAATCTTTTACATGATTTGAGACAACAAAAGAAACAACGACAGGAATAACAAAGGTCTTTAGTTCAAACGATTGCTTTGAATAGAAATACCTGGTAACTTCGTTTTAGTGTATTATGTTTATATATAAATGGAAAAAAGGCCTTTACCAGAAACATTGATAAGTCATTAACTGTCTTTTGTTTAAAGTAATGAATGGCGTCCGTAAAACAATAGTCAAGATAATACAGGGTAAGTATAAGCTTGTAAAGATAACTATGTTGGTTCCTGACTTTTTACACAAAGGCTCGCCCGGCTCAATGTGCTTTTAATCCCTATTTTAAGAATTCAATGAATAGTTTTAGCATTAACACAGAAAACTATAGAGGCTACACAAAAAAAATGTTATAAACAATATAGGGACCTACAGTGCACACCACCATATATAGAATCAGCCCATCAGGTCTATAATATTTAACCCTTTTTCATCTTTCAACCCTTTTTTGGATCTAAATTTAAATAAAGTAGCTACCTACCTATGTGATTACTACAGTATAGAAGCGCGTTTAGATAAAAGGATTGGAATGAAAGTGGCGTCTTTTGTAGTTTTGTGGCCACTTATGAAACTTTATTGTACTTATATTATATATAAATATTATATATAAATGTATATAAACATTAATTACCTTCTGAGTGGGAGGCGTAGATATATCATCGTCACATCAGCCTTTGCATGTCCATTGGTGAATAAAGCCTTCTGAAGGTCACGGGTACACTTAAACGAGATAAATGTAGGATTTTAGATTCAAATATCTCTGTGCCGATATCACTCAGAACAAAGCTTACTAATGCATTATGTCACTATTATATACCTATAGCCACACTGCAAGAATAGTAAAAATTTCAGTGAACTGTTTAAAGAAAGATTGTATCAATCTATAGAAACTTAAACCCATTTCAAAGAGGATAGTACTATATCTTGTGCCTAGATCTTATAATAAAAATGGGTTTGAAGAACGTAAATGATGTGCTCGACAAGCAAACCTATATAAATAATTATTTTCATTTTTCTACTCTATTATTGTACTTGGGACAAAAAAAAAGCACAAATATTGCTTGACGTTACTTACATAGTTGTCTCGATAGCACTATCACCACAGTATAAAAATATAGGTACTGTAATTGTGATATCATGCTAGCTAGAATAAGAGTCAATATTAGTCGACAAATAATACTTTACACATTATAAACGAGACTCGTGTCCAAATAACCAAGTTGATTCAGTTTGAAAATCGATAATAAATCATTTATAGTATTTAAACACAGAATATACTGCGAAAATCGTTCTATAAATATTATGATTCACTTTCAAAAGAGCAAAGAATGATCGAGATCAACATACAATACGAGAAGGAAAAAATACGCGTCAGCATAATTACGAGGATACAGGAACCATAAATTACGCCGACGCGTATTTTTCACCTTCGTATTCCTCGTATTTCATAAAATCTGGATCATCCGTTATTCTACTGATTTCGAACACTGCTCATTGTGAAAAATTTAAATAACTAAATCCAAAAAAAATTACTAATTCTTTGATATCCATTAATTAAGACTAGTGTCATTAAGACTAGTGTCTTAAGGCGATGTTAAAAGCTGAGGACGGCTTTTTCAAACAGCGATATCGCTTAAAGTATTTCATGTATCTTAATGTCTTTAAAATTTATTAAATCACCGTCATCGTTTTATACGACGTTCGTTTTGAAATTATTATTTAATAAGTTTTACAGATTAAAAATAAATCGTAAAAATACCTCTTAAAAATCCATTTATCAAGCATTGTAGCTGAGTAAGAAGTTTGTTATAGTTGAAAAAAATATATTATATAGATTTCATAATTCTGTATTCGATGCTCGTTTTGTATTTTTCAACAGGCGTTTCAATTAAAAGAAATTAAATTTTAATAATTTTGCACTTACGCCCTTTAATTTCAAGCGGTGCGCTATTGTGCGTCTCGCTTGTGTAAAGCACGAACTCGTCTATCAAGGTATGTCGCCTTTGGGGCCAGTGGGCGGCGACATTCTGAATTTTCGTTGGCTTATGACATTCTCTTAAAAAAAATCTATGCGTAACGATCAGGCAGGCAGACTGACAGACACCGAGGTGATTTAATAAGTGTTATAATTCACCAGCCACGATAAGAAACGCTAAAACTTCCTTCTTTTTTGAAGTCGTTTAATAAAAATGGACGAACGCTATCCGAAGAACTAGGAAGTGATTGTAAAACAAAGTAATATTAATACGATTAAAACAAACGGCTATAGATATGAGTACACCAGACAATGGAACCGACACAGAAGATTGTGTACATAAGATGTTTGCATTAATGAGGCCCCAGTTCATTTACCCCAATAACTCGTATGTAAAACCGGAGCATCTATGATACCGAATGTACCTACCTACATGCCGGAATAATCGGCTGCATTATAATAGTAATTAAAGGCACAACCTATTGGCATAATTTTAAATAACTAAATTCAGTATTGACTCCCACTATTGATTATAAATCCTATTATTGATTGAACCAATATGAAAAATAAAGGTAGGCGAAAATACCTTTAATGGCGATTTTATAATTTTTTATTCAGCGGGGTTTGTTAAACTCTGAAAAAAAGGAGTGTAATTGTGATGCAGTAGATCACCAAATATACGCAGCGAAATAAACTGAAATCGAACTAGTTGCTATACTTTATCACAGATGGCGCTACCTAACTAGTTATTTACAACAGACAGTGCAATCATTACAACTGCCTTGCATAAACCTTGCTTATTAAATTTTTAACAATAATTATAAGTTTTGAAACGTGTACCTAACATATTTCTGAAAAATACCTGTTGCTTTAAATTAAAAGATGCCGCCACATGTATAATTTTTAATATAAACGCCGCTTCTTGAAAATATTCTAAACAAATTCAAAAAAGATGATCTTTTCAATGACATATGTAATTTGAGTCAATTTAGATTCGAGTAATAAGAACTTGGAACTGTTGGAACTGAGATGTGTAGTCTTTTTTACATTTGATGATTTTATACTCAGTTGCAATGCATTTCTCATTTTGAGTATATCAATTTGTTAAGCAACAGTAAAATGAATCACCAGACATATTTGGCGAATCATCAAACATTTGGCCCAAATACTCGTCCTGTATAATATTCACGCCAAGCATATGAAGTCATTTTGTGTGAACCAAAAATGTTCAGAGAAAAGTAATATGCTATTTTGGCCAATATTTTTAGCCGGAGCGTTTACCTTTATTATTTGGATCTGGTTGTAAACAAAGCGGTTATAATAGTAGCCGTTTAGTATGTATGTATGTATGTATTTACTGGATAAATTCTGGTCGTAAGGAATAGAGTTAAAACATTCTGTTAAACACAAACAATAATTAAGACTTGTACAACATTGTATTACTAAATTAAATACGAGAATCGGACGCCACGCAGCGTTGTCTGAGCCATTGACTAGACACGATAACAATGTGTAATTATTCATTGTGCCACACACACCACGATGGTTGGCGCGACTGATAGTTTTTAATCACGCGTCCAATAAAATATATTGTGACTTATCGTGTATCAGATTGTTTATATAGTGATTTCGTTATGACGAAATTCATTTGTGTTGTATATATTTTTTTCCTTGTGAACGCATTAATATTGTAATAACATCTAATAGCCAGTACACGGCATGACAAACGCCATTATTTGAAATTTTTAATATATTAATAGACAACTACAGAAAATAATTTATATACTTGATTTCAATGTGTATTTTTAGGGTTCCGCAGCCATATGGGAAAAGACGGAACCCTGGAGACTGTAAACACTATAACAACGAAATTAGGAAAGCAAGTGTAATCGCGAATTTTTTTTAAGTAGATCGTTATACATACTGCTGAGGGGCAATAAAAAATTCAACACAAATTATCGTATTGGGTACCTATAGTCTTTCAAAATGATATGGAGGTTACAAAATGACTTATTTATTTAAGTCAATAGTTATTATTATTATATTAAAAAAATTGTGCCTTTAATTTTTTAATTATGGGTGGACCACTCAGAAAAAAATAAGTATTTACAACTGAAAAAATACTTTGTCTCGCATTTTGTTCGACTCAACACTCGGGCGTTGCAAAAACTACTTAAACTCGGCGATGACCCAAGAAAGTTATCAACCAGTCAGATGACATAATATTCCTACTTAAAATAACAATTCAATGCAATTTTGTTAGCTAATAATAATTTCAAATCTAACCTCAACTTATTTTCAATTTTTAAAATCGCGTGTGATTTCCTAGTGATAAAAGATTCACAGTTGTATAAATGAGTGACATATTATCAGTAAATATACCAGCAGTGATTGTGGGCACACTCTATAATGATGTTTGTAGCGAAATAATAAAACGTTAAATAGATAGAAATGTGAATTGGCCCTATCGCCTTAAGGCAGTCACAGATAGCAAAGGTAATAAAAATGAAATTTTTACAAGATATATGAGTATTTCTAGGTATCGTTGTCTGTGCCCATAATACTACAGGCTCCGCCTTGTTTGGGACTAGATGATCATGTGCGAGATTTTCCTGATATTCTTATTATTATTATTATATTTCAATACATTTTTTCATATAAATCTGCAAGGAGCAAGGAGCAGGAGATGCACACACGGCAACGGTAATGTATATTTTTACTGTATAAAGAATCAAAATATATCAAAAGGTACGAAAATGTATTTTAATGTTATTGTGTGTCACAACAGGCGAATAAAGTGAATTAAGATGTAGGTAACACCAGCTTTTCAATAGTTGGAGTTTTATTTTATTAAACTCTCGTTTCTTGCATCATAACATATCGCATACAATGAACCCTTATCTTGTTATATCTATAGTAGTACAAACCTTATCAAACGTGATAACGGGGGTGGCTGAACCGATCATGCCGTCCTTCTTCTTTTCGATTTTGTACACAACGATGCGGTTGTCCCGTACGGTGTGCACTATGAACGCTTTTGAGTCTGGACTCCATGCGACACGGGAAGCGTGGTCGAATTCTATGTTCACGCGTAGCGTCTTGTGCTCCTTCTGATTCAAATCCCTGATGTCCCACAGGATCACCGAACCGTCTGTGGACATGATTTCATTTAAAATATTTTATATTAGTTAGGTACTAAGTATATGATACAGCAGAGATTTAAGGAGTCTCATCATAAATTAATAAACTGTACAGTACGGCTTCGCTGTTGCTCAGCAATGTTACGATTGTATCGCCACTCTACAGGCTTTCGTCAAATATTCTATCAACCGATCTTACCAATATCTTGCAATTTTGACGACCGTTTAGCCTAGTGGACAGCGATCTTGCCTGCGAAGCTGGAGGTCCCGGGTTCGAATCCCAGGTCCGGTCAGTACTTATATGATGAATATTAATACTGGCACCGAGTCTTGGTTGTTATATGTATGTGGTGTCTTCGCTTGGTACCCAAAATACAAGCTAATGCTTAGTTTGGGACCTAGACGTTGTTGTGATTGTGTGTGTTATTATGTTATTAATTAATAATAATAGATATACCTTTTTTATTTAAATTTTATTTTAGTGATAATACCAAGTATTTCGTTGACCGAAGAAATGGTTTTCATTATAATTCCATTTCGGGCAACACATATTAGAAAAATTAAGAAGCACTGTTGTGAATCTTTATTGCTTTACACACAGTGACAAATCAAACGAATACACTCGTATGTTAAGCTACGATGAAAAGGCTACGCTTAGGATTTAAGCAGCCATTGTTCGCTTAAAGCCTTCTAGATTATCCTTATTAGCACTATCTTTAATTCCTTACCTGCTTAGCGTAAAACAACAATTATTAGAATATACCTTCGAATTAATTTTAAACGATTAGAGTTTGTGCATCGCAGAAATATTTGTTTTTGAACAAAAGTACCTTTTTGCCACGTAAAGTTACTGGTACCTACTAAACATGAATACAATTACATTTTAATATATTTGCGCGCACAGTGCACAATATTTCATGATCAATTCGTAAACTTTATGTGCTGTTATTACAATGTTCATTGTCGTCACAAAAACTAGTTAAAACTAATCAACCAAATGTTTTAGAGTAAGCACCTAAAACGCAATCCATTATACGTGGCGATACTCGACATACAAAAAAGCTGTTTAATTACAACACACGACTGTTAAATCGTAATCTTATTTTAAAGCTTATTGGAAGTGTTACGAGCACGTATGATACAATTTAGAAGATATGATGACAGTATCGTATCAAATAAGTAGCGTTCCTCAGTCTATTTCACTTTACCTACCCCGACATTCAATTGGGTATGACCGCAAATCAATGGCGAGATTTTTGAACGTCGATTCGAATGCCATAATAATTGCCACATGAAAAAATGTTTTTTCGAGAACATCGAGTGCCTACAATTTATAGGATAGAAAAGTAGTAGTTAAACTATCGTAAAGGTCGTTTCGATGCCTACTAAAAAGAAATACATGCTTAATTCAGCTCCGTTCTTCAACGACGTCACAGGTAGCGCAGGGGAGCACTGAAAATAAAATGTCGCGCGGTCATCACTCAATTACAAGTGAAAGAGCTTTGAAACTATTTTATGGATTTAGACGAAATAAACTGTATTTTAATGAATTTTTATTTTATTTTATTTGGAAGACAAGAAACACTTGAAATTAATTAATTAAACTAATTTAAGGATGCACATGTGTTTTCGTAGCAAGTAAATGTCTTATTATTATTATTCATATTATTATTATTATTAACACTAAATACTTTTACAAAATTCGTCTTCTGAGTGGCACGTCTCGCTCTGTTTCGTTTCGTTCTTCGCATTGACATACAAACAAACCGAACCTAACCAGCCAACAACGACCAAATTATTTGTTTGTCCTGAATATATATATATATATATAATTAGGACGGTAACGTATCTAAATCGATGAATATACTGGTAGAATTTACTACTGAGCTTACATAAAAAAATGTGGATACTTACCGCTAATGCCGCACCGCTTACAGCAAATTCAGATCAGATTCAAAAAAAAACTGGCTTTTCCGCAATTTTTTTTTTTTAAATTTATTCAGGATTATTAGGACAAGCTAGTTTAGTGTAAAAAACAGATTGCCGCTATGTATTGTGACGTGATCGATATGAAAAATGGCATCCTATTTTCATCTATTATTTCATTCGATTTCTCATTTACTTAATTTGGTGTCGATTTTATATTTTAATTTGATAAAAAGAATAACTAGTAATAATAATAACACCTTGAACATTCCACACAGCACCATCTAGTCAGTCCGGAACTAAGCAAAGCTTGTATTATGGGACAACTGACATACACACTTAAATACTCTTTATAATATATATGTTATAGGCAATGTGTATAATCCGGCATTGTATAGAATGCCTAGGCATTATATACATTGCCTAAAACGTTCAGGCAATGTATATAATACAATTCATTTCATACATAGCCTAGGTATTGTATAAAATGCCCGAAGCGCATCAGGCAATGTGTATAATGAACGACCACGGGAAGGAAACGCGTGTGCGGGACTACCCCCTAAAGATTTTATTTCTTTTCAAATTATAATTATGTTACCTACAGCTTATCTATACTAATATTATAAAGCTGAAGAGTTTGTTTGTTTGTTTGTTTGTTTGAACGCGCAAATCTCAGGAACTACTGGTTCGAATTAAAAAATTCTTTTTGTGTTGGATTGTCTATTTATTGAGGAAGGCTATAGGCTATATGTATAAAATAATACTATCTGTCTGTCTGTCTATTCGAGCAAAGCTCAAAAACGGCTAAACTGATTTTGATGAAACTTCACAGATGTGGAAAGAAAGTGGTCAAAAATGACATACACTACTTTTCGTATGTCTGTATGTACGTCCATATGTCTATTCGAGCTAATCTCTAAAACGGCTAAACTGATTTTAATGAAATTTCACGGGTATGAAAAGGAGGTGGTCAAAAATGACACACGCTACTTTTTGTCCGTCTGTCTGTACGTCTATGTGTCTATTCGAGCTAATCTCCAAAACCGATTTTATTGAAACCTTGCAGACGTGACAGAAGGTTGTCAAGAGTGACATCAGTTACTTTTTGTGGTTGTCTGTCGTTTGTCCTCACTGATCTATCAGCGTAGATAACGCTGAAACTACTAAGTCTAGGAAGCCAAAATTTGGAACAGTGGTGTATTTTATCAAAGGAATATATGGAAATTTCAAATTTAAGGAGAGAGGGATGAAGGGGCTTTGTATGAGAGTCTTTGTTCTTTAAAGTTAGAAACATAAAAATTTTAACATAAATAAATAATGACGTGTTTCAGGGTTTTTGGATTTCCACATTTTAAGGGTGAGAAACGGGAAGTGAAAAGTATGGGAGTATCGGTTTTCTTAAAGGAGTGGGGAGAATGAAGACTGAAAGTTTGAATGGGTGTACCCAATATTAGTTTCAGCAAAAATACCTACATATGAACCATTTCGAAAGTTAATACTACCTAAAACAGGAATGTGTAGTCTGCGCAAGCGAAGCTGCGGGCGTTCGCTATTAAAAGTATAATAAAAACTTATTTTAAATGAAAACTGTTGGTTTTTTTCGTATCATGATCAAATTTCCATAATCAAGTGGTAAGAAATGAACAGGGCGACTTTCTGCAGCAATTTTTTGGTACGTTGTAAATGTATCATAATTTACCGTTTATCCGAAGGGAACTGCTATGTGAGAAACGCTCTCGATGCAAAAACTCGTAGGTACTTAGACATTCCAACCAATAGAACACATGGCTTATTAGCGCTGTCTGTTGGTGGAAGTTGAAATTAGGATTAGCTCTCGAAAGATCAGTACCTATCTAACTAAATAATGCAGAAGTAAAATCGATTACATATATTACCTATGCTTCAACCGGCATTCTATACATTTCCTAGATATTGTATAAAATACCTGCATTATACACATTGCCTATAACATATACACATATAAATAACTAAATAAAAAAATTGGACGTGTATGTGTACTTATGTTCACGCATTATTACATATCTTATTTTCTTTAGCGTAAAGAAAAAAACTAAGATTTAACATATTATATTGTAAACTTTCATACATAGTATCAGATGTAGTATTTTTTCCAATTAATTTTTTCAGACAATATGCATCAAAAATTTGTCCTTCCCCTTCATTTTCGAAATTATAAGATAAAAACTTATTATAGTGGTAAAAATCAAATTTTTCTGTGTTATGATAATCGCACTTGAACCTGAATCAGTTTTACTTACCGCAAGATACCTCCCTACATATAGCATTAACTATTTTATAAAATCATTTATAACCTTAGTCACCCGTTTTTTTTTTTATTCTTTGAAGTCATTACCAAGAATTGACACAGAAAAAACAGGGAGCGACAGACCATAAGCTTCATTGTTTATCTATAATTATGAAATAGGATTTTGCGTCGAGAATTCAAATTCCTCGTGCTATTTTCCCAGTAAATTTTGCCCTCAAATTCCTTAGACGACGACCGCTTAGCCTAGTGGGCGGCGACCCTGCCTGCGAAGCTGGAGGTCCCGGGTTCGAATCCCAGGTCAGGTCAGTATTTATATGATGAATATTAATACTGGCACCGGGTCTTGGTTGTTATATGTATGTGGTGTCTTCGCTTGGTACCTAAAATACAAGCTGATGCTTAGTTTGGGACTTAGGCGTTGTTGTGATTGTGTGTTATTATTATTATTATTAGAATACGAGAAAAAAGAACAATGTACTCAACATTTCGTGGCGTTATCGATGTCAAAGTAAATACGTATTACTGTAAAAATATATTTTACATATGCTGATAAAATTTGACCCACTTAATACCTATTAACAAGATATTCGTACTGAGGTCAATCAATGTGAAAAGCTTTTTGGTTGTTACCTTATCAATGCGTCGTCGCCGTTTAGTATTTCCGATAACGATATTAAGATTTAATTCAATTTTCTTTATTATATATATCTCTTCCAATGAATCTGCTGTTTTATTATCATTATTTATTAATCTCACGATATTTAATATCAATCAGGATTTACTGTACTGTTAATAAAAACATAACGATAAGCGTAAGCCTGTCACTATTATTCCTTGAATCATATATCATACCACTTTCAGCTTAGAAATTGACAGTATAAGAAAAAAAAGTGTTTTTTGGCTATTAGAGACTTCTTTGGTTCACGTTTGGTTGGATCTTCGATTCAGAGACAAATTAATAAAGGGGTGTTAAAAAGTATTAAAAGTAAAATTTTTTATAGCTATATTTAAATACCTGAAATAAATTAAAAAAAAAAACCCTGCTGAATAAGAAGTAAATCGTAAGACCACTGAAATAACTGTTTTTTTTTTAAATAATTGATATCATTTTTGTCGTTGGGAGCCATCTAATTAAATTCTACCAAAATACCCATATAAGTACGAATTAAGTTAGTAAATTTAGTTAACGGTCTTAGACACCTTTAAGTATCACAATTAAAAATGTATAAATAACAGGTATTATTTCAGCTTTCTAAAGATTTAGTTTTTCTCGTTAATGTTTTTTTAATTATATTACAACGTGCGTAATCGTTTCCAAATATCCACATGAACACGATACATGATTTTCGAAAAAAAATCCTAAGCAATAGCGTTTCTCAATAGCTACATTAAATTCTAATTTAGCAATCAGTGAATTATATAGTTTAACTAATTACCTGCATAAAAAGTGAAAGTAGAAAATAAAGGCACCTATATAATAGCGATTTCAATACACTCGTAAAAGGTCAACGGACCATTTATTTATCGACACTGAGTCACTATTCCAAGGCCCTCGAATTTCAGACACGGCGCGGCATAGCGGAGTACGTATACCACGTTAGCCAACCGTAGTATAAAGGTTACTTTAACTTAGCGATCCTAACCTAACTGAACCACGTTGAGATAATAAATATTAAAATTTTATTAAGTCTTAATCGAAAGAAAGTCTTCTTGTAATATGCTTTTTCAATATTTCACCATTTTTCAATACTCTGAGAATGTAACGCGATCTTCAAATAATTTATCTGACCGGCGACAAAGATAGCATCTATTTGATTGTCAAAAGCCATAAAAAGAGATATGTAAACGTTGAATTTTATAAAATCTAAATTTTTAACAGTTTCATGTGAATTCACAACATTGTCTTTTAATAAAAACAAAAAAAAAACGATTCAACATTACAAAGTAAAAAAAGAATATTAAAAACCAACAATCAAAGACGAATTTATGAAATATTCTATTAAACTGTTGAAGAAATATGCGTGGACACAGGATTCCAAACAAAATTACAAATCGCACGGAATATTAGAACCTTATCCTTTTTTTTTTAATTTTTTTTCCAAATTCCAGGTTTAACTCCCAGTTCTTTTATAACCATCGGTATTAAATCTGAGAGAGGCTTTTTCCTGGAGTGGAGAGACACGGGCTGATAATGATGATGATTAACTTTGGAATCCAAAATCAGTAAATTAAACAATGTTCATTTTTTCGAAATGCTTTTCTATACAACGTCTACTTATATCTTCATTAATTATTACTTAATTGTAAGATTCACAATGATGATCTAATTCAAAATGTCAATTCAAATTTTACACAGGCCGTTTCAAAACAAAAACAACTTTTACACAATGCTTCGATTTCACGAATTCTGACAATAAATTATACTGACTTCTCAGGCATAATAAATATTTTTTGTAACTATATTATATCATCAAAGAATAATTACTTAAAGACGTTGCCACGAGCAATTTTTGTATTTCCTTGTTCGCCAGCGACCACCATTTTTGGCTTCAAATATTCCATTTTTATACCTATATTTAACGTGTCACTTCTTTTTGTTCGTTTGAAAAACTAAAGTTATATATATACTGTATTTTAATTTGCTCAAAAAAGATATGTGAAGATATCGTCGTTCGTACAACCCGACAGCCATCAATGGGCATTGACCAAAAATTATTATATTTGAAATTTTTTTATGAAAACAAGCTGGAATATTTAATAAGTTTTTTATTAAACTATGGATTTTCAAAGAACAATCGATTATTATGACGACCGCTTAGCCTAGTGGGCAGCGACCCTGCCTACGAAGCTGGAGGTCCCGGGTTCGAATCCCAGGTCGGGTCAGTATTTATATGATGAATATTGATACTGGTACCGGGTCTTGGTTGTTATTTGTATGTGGTGTCTGCGCTTGGTACCCAAAACACAAGCTAATGCTTACTTTGGGACCTAGACGTTGTTGTGATTGTGTGTGTTATTATTATTATTATAAATTGATAGCTGATGACGTAACTACCGCTAATAATAGCAACCATGTTCTATGTATTGCACTAGTCAGTATTACCGTCGACCGCTGCATGTATTAGTGACGTCACATTACTGTTTCACGTTTTATTTTATATCTATGCTTTTACGCCTTCAAAAAATATCACGTTTTTTTCTGTTGAATAAACACTTATTCCTATAAATGAAAAATATTTTAGTCCATTCTGTAAGATTTTGAACAATGTCCATTGGCGCTTGTGTGAAATGCAGCCGCCATGTTCCGATACCCTGCTCAAGTTCTCTGCTAATCTTTGCAGACTGTTTATAAAGTGTCATTTAGTATACATTTGCACATTCCGTCTCTGTTGATTTATATGATTCATTATGGTTATTTTGTTCTCCTAGTTAATTTGGTTTTGTTGTTAGTGACGTCACCCGTCACGAACGTCAAGTGATAGCGGGCACTACGAGTATAAAATATCGTAGGTATTCGATTACATACTTTGACATTTGAATTTTCAACTTCAAACAGTAAGATAGTTTAGTATAGGTAAACAATTGTAACATTTTTCAATTTGCGAAACTCAGATGAAATATTATTTGTTCGCTGTCAAAAATATTTTATAAAAACAAGGGCAAATCATTTATTCCAATGATGTATGGTGCAATTTACTTTGGTCTTATGTGTAGGCAAATCAAATAGTTCCCGGTAATGGTATAAAAAACACGGAAATCACAATAATAATATTTAATTTTTCAACGTAATCTCCTTTTAGTTTTAATGCATTTATTATACCGTTTTTCAAGTTTTTTGTTCTTACAGAAAAAATCTTGTTCGTGGTTCTCGAAAAACACCGCTACCGCAACCATGACTTCGTCTACGTTATTTTGCTTTAGTTTAAAAAAAATAAATTTAATCAGCCTCTTTTATGAGTCTCATTTTATAGAGTATATATTTTTTTAATAATGAAATAGGGGGCCGTCAAACTTTTCGATTTTCTTTAGGTAATAAGTACCTACTTACCTATTACCTAAAAAAAATTCATTCCAAAAAATTAATACTCGGCATATTATTTAACAATGACAGAATATAGAGCTAGGTCCCACTCGCACTTGGCCGTTTTTTTTTACATTAAATAAGTATTAAAAGGTTAAGTGAATTTGTAAATTTGTAGTTGAAGTACTAAACAGAATAAAATAGTAATTAAATCTATTAATTTTAGGCGTCTTACGTAGATACATTTTATTTTTATTTTTTTCCGTGTGATTTTGTAGTATATATTAATATTGCATAGTAAAAATCGGTATTCGTTGTTTCTTTTTCTAAATGATCAATCAAAATGATTGCTTCGACGTTCCAAGTTACCGAGGCCGTAACTTTATCGACGAAACATACAGCTTTGAAAAATTTCACTGCGACTAAGTAATCCGTTTCCAAGTCATGTTCTGTCTTTTTGTTTAGCATCAAAATGGTACACCCACGTCTATGAATACTTAGCAGCTGCTTCGACTCAATAGCGCGCACCAAGCGCAGCAAAAATCTTACTGTATATTCTACCATTAAGACTATATTTTAAAAAAAAATCTCTTACGCTGTTCTGACCTCGAATGTTGACTGACATTCGAACTCACCACGCGCAAAATTCTGGAAATTCGAGTAGTCCCAAAATATTGTCTGTAGACTTCCAAATAATTTTTTTTAGTCTCCTTTAAAAAATAAAATTATAGGCCGCACGTCCAAATTAAATTTTTTTTTTTTTTTTTCAATTTCTTCGGTAACTGCTGCAGGAGGTTTTTAGAGCTACTTTGATATTTATAACTCATTCTTCAACGGTTTAATTATGAGAACCAAAATTGAACTGTGGGATAAAACGCAGCATCGTGTCTCAAAGTAGTTAAAATTTAGTTTTATAGTGACATTTAATAAATTACGAAATAAAATAAAAACCGCCTTCAAAAACATAAAGTTTCAAAGTTTTATTTTTTATTTTGAAATTTTTAGTTATAAGTGACTGTAATTTATTTGTGAATAGCATGAATAGGGCTTCTAAACGCGCTGCTCAAACGAGACAGCGCTGTTTGGAGAAAACTGTCGACAAATAGCAGTATTATCCCCTAAATCCTAACTGTTAAGTCCTGTAGCTTCTATCATCATGCCACTAGCATGATATATAGATGGCAGCTACAGACTCTCAGACGCAAACATATAAATAGAGTCAAACACTATGTTTACGTACAAAATTTGAGAGTTTCCCTCGATTTTCCTGGAACTACATCATCAGATCCCGACTTGGTGACAACAGAACCACCTGGGTAATATGTTCTTTCAAACAAAAAAATTATTTCCCAAATCGTTCACAATTGGCGAAATAAGTGCGTAAGAAACGTACAAAAAAAAAACATACAGTCGAACTGAGAATCTTCTCCTTTTTGAAGTCGGTTGAAAATATAGCTCTAGTCGGAGGAAAGGATCTTGCCGAAGTCATATATAGTTTAAAGAGAATTATTAAATTTAACTCTGGAAGATTTAAATTGACAGAAGCGAGCGGAGCCGCCGCAACAGCAGGACCTCGAGATCGTTTTTATAATTTGCTTATTCATCATCATCATCAGCCCATTTTTATCCCACTGTAGGGGCTTAGGCCTCCCCCAGGGTGAGGAAGGGGGCTTGGAGCTTAAGTCCACCACGCTGCTCCACTGCGGATTGGGAACTGTAACGACCGCCATCTATTGACAGCGTCCGGGACCGACTGCTTAACGTGCCCTCCGAAGCACGGTGTCAGTGATATTGTGTACTTAAGTCAGAAAAACTCATTGGTACACGCCCGGATTCGAACCATGGCCCTATGGGGCCTTATAAATTTGAGACAGGTTCGTTGCGCTCTGGGCTATCACGACACATTTGCTTATTATAACTACTTAAATATTTAACTCTAAACTAGTGTTTCTTTTTGAAGTCATGCAAGTAGTTTTAAGATTTTGCTACAGGCTCGATCTTTTGCAAAACATCTGTTTCTTCTGAATGGATTCAGTGGCGCCCTCCTAGTTATAGACATTTACAGAGCGGCAAACTGTAGTCTGATTATTTTATCATTGTTAGGTATATTGTATCATTATTGTTAGGTATATAGTGGCTACAGATTTTCTTTACTTCACTTCACTTCATCAGCCCATTTTTACCCAACTGCAGGGGCTTAGGCCTCCCCCAGGGTGAGAAGGGGGGCTTGGAGATTGGTGGTTGGGGATTGTAACGACCGCCATCAATTGACAGCGACCGGGACCGACTGCTTACATTTTACACAGATTTTATTACCACAAAATAAGGCAACAAATAACGTATAAATTGAATTTAACCAATCCCAAAATATAACCAGTCGTTGATGTCTTTTTTTGGTCGCGAACGACTTTTATGCAATACGCGTTGAACTCTATTCAAGGGAATTAGAAAGTAGATCATCCTAATACATACAAAAGAGCTACGCCTTAAGGCGTATACATGTATTAATCGGAACCGTGCAACCAGGAAGTATTTATGTAAAATGCTTTAGGTCATGTGGCAAGATTTGCATATATTTTTTGTTTGCTCACGAACGCCGGTCCTAAACGTACGTTACGAGCGGTGATGCTTATCGAGCTAGTAATGAGACAAAAACTCGTCGGTATCACTAATGCTCGGACCAAATTCAAGGTTCTGTGGTATTGTTGGCGCGGGGAGGCCAGTCTGATGTTCGAAGTTTTGCTATTTCTTTAGAAGCGATCGCCGATGGCACTCCTCAACAAGTGTCGGTCGGTGTGACTGCCTAAATTATTATTTTCCTGATAATTCCGTTCCTAATAGTATGTTAACGCACGTGCGCCGCACTGAAGCCTGACTGAGATCGTCGGCCTTTAAATTGCCAGTTAGCACTGTTCATACTCAAAGTCACTTAACGCTAATTCCTAATACGGATGAGCGCTTAGAAGGCACCTTCGCCTGGCGCCGATCGAGGAAGCCGCGTCGTTACACATACTTACCGACTGTGCTTATCTAAAACTGTTTAGCTAATTGTCTAATTAACTGATTTGGTAAGGCAATTTAGAGATAATATCCCACAATAACTATTAAATATTATGTTGTTTTAGGAATAAAAAATTTAACAATGTTTAGTTTGAGTTAATTAAAAAAAATAAAAAATATTTAAATTAACTTCAAAAAACAATAGTATTCATCAAAAGCTTTTATCGCTGTATGATTATTTACTTTATCATTATTTTTGTTTAAGCTTGCTTACAAGCACACGGCAGACAACCATCTTGAAGATGGCAACGAGTGGGGAGCCGCAGTGGGCGTATCGAACGGTGCCTTATGAAACACCACCGCAGGCCTACTATTGTGAAAGACGTATTGACGTGGAGGCGAACTCGGCCGTAGCCATGGTGTCTTTCATTGAATCGAGAATGCCCACTCGTGACGTAAATGCTTAAAGTTTGCCTCACTTTTGGCTATAGCATCGAAACGAAGGAAACTTTCGTTGACGTGCATGTTTCCTGAAAATACAATTTAATAAACACACTTATTTCATTGAAATATTGAAGAAATAAGCGAAACCATGCGAAACATTGTATACTATATAAATTAACAATATACAGTACATTTAATGTATTATTTTTTTCCCGAAATGATCTGTTGCTGGATGACGTAATATTACAATAATATAAAAAAAAGTTTTTAAATAGCTATAAAGTAAAATGTCAAGCGATGAATTTCGTAAGATGTTAATAAGATATTTCCATAATTAAAGCTATTGAGTATTATTTTACGCTCGTATTTTTTAAAAATTTAATTAAATGTATTCATTTACACAAAATATCAATATTTACGTAAGAATAGCTTATTTTATTTAATATTTTATATATTGTATACTTGCCCCTGTTTGGAATTTCACGGTCATTAAGGGAGGTTATTATTAACTGTGTTATTAACACATTGCATAAGTATTGTAATAATTAACTATTTGTACAAGCATGTTCGAACAGAATTTCATATGAACCAACTGCTGGGTCATTTGAACGATTCGTGTATTATAATACCTACTTAGTTTCGAAACATTATTTTTAGAGGTCCTTACTCAAAGGGCAAGACCGAGCGCTATAATGCTATCTGGCTTGTTTTTCTATCCGTTGTCTGTTCGTCCGTCCGTATGACACGGGCTTCTAGATCGTTAACGGGATGATTTACAGACGATAGGACAGTTTCTGTAAAATATTGACCCAAAACCAAAGAATAAATCAGATATGTGATTCAATTATTTTTCAGGACCAATTACCGTACACAAAAACAAAAATAAAATCATTGTCTAAAATTCGCTTTTTATTTTCAATAATAAAGAGATGGGACATCATCGAACTTGTGTTTTATTTTATTTATTTTTTTTTGTTATGGAGTCTACTTATCTCAAAATATACCTACCTTAACAATTTGAGAATTTGAAATTTCTGTATATTATATAACATTACAATATATTTAATCAACAAATACTGAAAATGTATAACGTATACATAACAACAACGTCTAGGCCCCAAACTAAGCATTAGCTTGTGTTTTGGGTACCAAGCGAAGACACCACATACATATAACAACCAAGACCCGGTACCAGTATCGACATCCATCATATACTGACCCGACCTGGGATTCGAACCTGCGACCTCCAGCTTCGTAGGCTGGAGGTCCGTATTCTTAATGTAGTTTGTAAGCTGTGATCAAAATGAAGCAAATAATTCAAATAATTAAAGTGAATAATTTGGCTGAAGCGAAAGACAACACCTTGTATATTTATCCTTAAACATGACGAAATGAGACGGACTATTTGATAAGAATACGATTTTTTTTGGTAAATAAATGACACAAATATATTGTGGTGGTACGAAAAGTCGGTGCGCGAGTTCGACTCGCACTTAACCGGTGTTTTATGTCATCAGCTTGCATCTCTATCTGCGACTGTTGTTCTAGTTCATGACATTAATTTTACATGAAATTTTTACCCATGTTAACAATTTTGTGTTAATATTTCGTCAATATTCATATAATAATAATATCTAGTAATAACACAGTCATCTAGTCCTAAACTAAGCAGAGCCTGTACTATGGGTACTAAAAACTGATCTACAGGCTTGTACATAAATATTTGTCGGGCATCGAACCCGCGACTTTTGGGTTCTGCACTCGGCGTCTCCAGACCACCCAATCAGTCATATATCTATCGGTTATAATAATATTCTTTGCTAAGATGTCAGATTACGCATATTTTAATATTTGTATAAAAAAACTCGATGCATGTTTCAGGCTGTTATAAATTAATCTTTTGATATTGCATAGCGCAGCTAACTTGCTAGCCAACAAACATATTTTCCTGCCAATTTGCAATAATCGTGTGGTGGGATCGCGTGTTAGGAATTTACCAATATACATCGATTAATTAATTATATTGTTGACGAACGCAGTAATTTAAATGTTTGGAAAAAAATCAATAAATATTTACATAAATCTACCTACTTCGGTATAATCATTGTGTTATTGTAATTTATGATAAAATCGTTTACTAATAGAATTCACTGAATACGTGAAAAAAAAAACATATTTGATAACATGATTACCTTTATAATAAACTAGCGACCCGTCCCGGCTTCGCACGGGTAGCAGAGCATATGACCCGTAGTGTTTTTCCTGCGTAGTTTCCTATGAGCTTGTTGCATCAAACATGTGGATTGGACTTAATTAGATTCAAATGTAACGTAAATTCATCCTACTTGGAGTATTTTTAATGTATTTTATTTTCAATTCTATAAATATTTGAAAAAGTAAAGAATATATACATAAAAACAAAGTACAATAATTCTCTTTATACAACATTGATAACTTCAGCCTAACCACGCTGGCCGGCGCGCGGTGGCCGCAGCGCCCAGTTTCTTGTCGCGCTATATTTGTATTTCGCGATAGCTCCTAAGATATTGATTTAAATTGTATAGTGTAAAAGGCAATAATAATATGCATGAATTGCTGAAGGTTAATAAAGTATTTAATTCGATAAGGATTAATAACGTATCTGTATAAATTGCTTTCCTATTACCTCATCATATGACACCATTTTTTTAAACATAAAAATAGGTATAGTGAGCTATCCATAAAAGATAGATATGTACCATCGCGGACTTTTCTTTAGTCCGATAAAAGAGACACAAGTAGCAGCGTTTTCGCTGAAAGCTCCCAGCCGGCTTGATTTTTTCGACTTCTTCAATAATGATCGTCATATCTCAACAAATTTCCACAAAACATTGATAAATTATTCACGTAAACCTTCCTCTTGAATCACTCTGTATATTGGTGTCAATAACATGCCAATCCGTTCGGTAGTTTTTGAGTTTATCGCGTTCAGACAGACAGACGCAGCGGGGGACTTTATTTTATAATATATATAGATAGATTATAAGATAATAAAAAAATAAGATATTACTGAAAACCATATCAAAGTCTATTGCGTGGTTTGGAAATAAAAAGTTAACAAACAGAGGCAGACAGCGAATTTATTTTCTCCCGCTATAGTTTTCATATTTCGATAAAAACTGCTAAGATATCAATTTAAATTGGATGGTGTAAAGGGCAATTATAATATGCATGAAATGCTTAAGACAACTAACGTATTTAATTTGATAAGGATTAATATCACGTTTAAAAAACATCTTCGCTAATAGTACATTATGTTAGAACAAATTTGATTGTTATAAAAAAGGTTATAGTAAGTTAACCTTAAAAGATACACATATGCTGTCGCGGACTTTTGGTTAGAACTTTTAAAGATGAACAATTCCGTAATACATAATTTTTGCTTAACGTCAACCGTTTACGCACCGCGCGCGACGGAAGCTCTCAAAAGGAATATTTTTTCCCGTTTTTGCAACATTTTTCATTGATGCTCCACTCCTATTGGTTGTAGCGTGATGTAGTATAGCCTATAGCCTTCCTCGATAAATGGACTATCCAACACAAAAATAATCTTTCAATTTGAACCAGTAGTTCCTGAGTTTTGCGCGTTCAAACAAACAAACAAACAAACAAACAAACAAACTCTTCAGCTTTATAATATTAGTATAGATAACAACTTCCCTACGTCCTGTAACAATTTCTCAGAAATTGTTTACTTTGGTCAGCCATCTGATAATATAAATTCTTGTCTTTCGCGTATGTACCGATGATAACGAGAGAAAACGTCATATTCTCGTAAACAAAGCTTGATGTCATTCTTAAAACGTAATACATGATATATATAAAAAAAAACAAACATCTGTTGGAAATGAAATCCGGTTTTCCTGGCATGGAAATTGTTCATTATAAAGACATATTTAATTTGACATGGTTTTATCTGAAAGAACTCTGGTAATTTTTGGAATCGGCTTCAGCTAGAATTTTCGTTCTGAAATATTTTCACATTTTTGTAAGTATTTTAATCGCACGTATACACAAACACTAACTTGTACCTATGTCAGTAATAAACTTTAGATTTTTTTTTTAATTTTATTTATTAATTTTTATTTAGTGTTATTTATGAATTTCATTCTTCAATACTTCGTACTACCCAGCATTGAACACGTGTCACTTTAATTACGTACGAAACACTGTTAAAATATCACCATAATTGCGCTAATAACACGCTTTTTACATATGAAACAATTAAAATAAATTACACAGCCTATTAGATAAAATGTTATTTGCAGAACAACACATACTTGTATATTATTTGTTATATAGTCAATAGCCAATATCGTAAAAATTTGAGCTGTATTGCGTATAATTTCTCGATATTTCGGTAGACGTCTGTAATTCTAAAACAAAACACGTGGCGTGTAAATACAAACATCGGAGTTGGCTGGTGCCATATGTAAACAAAGCGTCCCCGGGCACGCGGCCGTTGCTCCTTGCTTCGTGGCGGGGCCTTTTTTATTATAGCGATATGGTTCTATATGATTCGGGTGAAGTTCGAAACAATGCAGCTAGGTACGTCGTAACACGTGACTTGGGTTGTTTTCTATGAAATTTCTCCCTGAAACCTGACGACAATAGGCAAGAATATAATGTACATACAAAACTTTGGTTTTAATTTTTAAACGATTTTAATAACAGTTTTTGATGATTATCATAATAATCTTAGAGTACCAAATTGACGGCAGCGTATGGTATAAATAGTACGTGAACCAAAGTGGCGGGTTGAAGGACGGTCGGATTTATTCCGTAAATCCACCCGCTGCGCTCTGAATGAATATCAGCAATTATATATGACATCTTTGTCTCACAAATCCACCCAAAAGATTGCTAGTTTGTACATTTGTGCACATAAATAATACCCGTCTTATTAAAAATGTAGTAAGTACCTTGTTCGTTACGAAATAACACCCCAGACAATAAATTAGCAAAACCTAATGAAAATGATTCATCCATGTAGTTAGTGTGACTAAATAAAAACATAGAATATAACAATTATTATTCGTATATTTTATCCTGTGATTGTTTAAAGATAAATCCGTAGTAAAATTTCGTACATGGTAAATTTACTATGAAAATCCATAACTGTCATGTTATTTCAATATTTATGTCATGAGATTGAATTATATTTCTATGTATGCTATAGAATCCGATCCTCCATTCCGATCTAGACTAAAAAAAAATCACCTTTGTCCATCAATGCCTAATTTGCCGCCGCTGCAGTAATGTACCATTACCACACCCTCTCTACCATTCTATTTTAATTCTAGGAAATGCACTATTGTTTTTGAATTGTAAAAGCACAAAATTTATGGATACCACTTTTTTGAATTGATTTTGTAAATAAAGTAAATTTTTTTTAACGGTGATATAAGGTCTTCCTAATTTAATTACTGTTTGGTGTAATCAATCAATTTGAAATGAATATTGTACATTTTGATAAAATGGGTTTTATTTTTGTGCACAACTGAACACACTAGCAATCTTTAGGGTTGATTTTAGGAACAAAAATGTCATATTATATAATTCTGAATATAAATCCAAGGGAAGTATTTTTTAAAGTGAATTCACGAATTAATTGATAATTGATTAATTAATTTATTAATTGTTTTCACACTAAGTCCATAAAATCTTTTCTTAGTTTACGTTAAATACCGAAAATGTTGGTAAATAAATAAATAAATAAATTAGACGGTCGCCATCAGCTGTTTTGCAGCAAAACCGGCCACTTATGCACCAGGACCCATATTAACCACTTAATATCGATTTTAAGACCATCTCAAGTCATTATTAATTAGTAAACGCATTTTGAGTAGACGATTGTTAGTGATTCAGTGTGTGCGTTAGCTGACGTCATCTGAGTATAAGATTATTATTGTGTTTGTATATGCATTCAGCTGATATAAGTTCTCAAGACGATATTGAGTGCAATGTATTAATACCGGTCCAGAAATCTCTGTTTATATGATTGAACGGAATAACCGAATGCTACCTCTGTTGTTAAATTTGTTCCTCTACGATTAAAACTACTTTATATAGACGAAAATGTGTATATCAAGAATGTATATATTTAATATATAATTTGACTCCTCTTTCCGTGAACTCCGCTCAAAACATTTGTGTGTTTTTCCTGATAGGTGCATTATGATTTAAACAAAAGCCCAATGTTAGATTAACGATCGGCGAGTGAAGGCTCCGCCATTCTGTATCCCACGGAGTTAGCCAAGCCAAGGTGGAAGTCATTAAGGTTGTTCATCCACGAGGCGTTTCGTCATCGTTTTATATAAGTCGGTTACATAAAGCCGAGTGTGCGGCCGGGGAAATTACGTTGCTGAACCGGCTCACTATTAATATGATTTTAATTTTAACGAACACAACAAATATTATTGAATTTCTGATTCTCAATGGAATTACGTGTAAAACTAGATACCTACTAAGAAAGTGAGTATTCCGGCTGACTCAAACCCCGAGTACAGATTTCGCACGAAGCGACCGGCTTAGTCATCAACTCCAAATTAAATAGCGTAATATTAGCGGTATTCATTATCTAATGATAACATGTTATTGGCACGAGACGAGGTAATTGATAACACGTATTAGACAGGAAGTAGTACAGCGAATCGTTGACGCTTTACTGTGCGACAACTTTGTAAGAAATCGTATCAATTTCCGATCATCGGAACTACAAGGAAAACAATAAATAGTCATGTCTATGTAAATATTTTGATATGGAATTCCCTTACGTCACAATACGACGCACGCGCTCGTCTAACTAAGGAAATAAAGAAACCCCAGCATATACTTAGTTAAAACGACAACTTTGATGAATTTTCTATTGAAACGTGTTAAAAATATTTGGAGATGTAAAATCAAAAATAAATGCCTATCTAATATTCCCTGGCTAATTTATTTAAAAATATATTTGACCTCAGACTAATTTAAATGTGTCTGCTGCTAAAGATTGCGGATCAATTTAAATCAAATAATTATTAAATATCAGTACAATTTACCAGTGGTATATATAGATGGAAGAAAAAACAAGTTTAAAAAAATAGCCATTTACGTTTATTGTCGAAACAATTCGAAGGCACATACGTGAGAAATATACGCGCTCTCCGTCAACGTAAGATGAAGCCAGTTTTACATACTATGATCATTAAGTTCACGATAACGTTAACACAGGGTCACTATCGACCGACACTTGTACTACGCGGCACACAGTAACGGATCGTAGGGCAGAAGGCTGGCCGGCGAAGGTGGTGCGTGTACGCGGCCTGTCAACGCAGCACGCTCCTGCTGCACCTTCAGCAGTACCAAGTCCATGGCGGTGCGCGCATCTTCCAGCGGCGAGTGTCCTGCGCGCTGCACATTGCGCCCCAACAATTCGGAGGCCAGCGCGCGCAGCGAACGGCGCAACGGCCAGCCGCGTGCGTGCGGGTATAGCGCGCACGTGTCCACAACTGCGCCATGAAGCAGCTTCAGAGCACGCAGGTCGTTGTCGAGCGCATGCCCGATCAGAATTGTATCGCTCCCGACAAAGCCGAGGATGTCGTTCTGCACATCTCGTAGCGTCTTGTTCGCGCGCGCCAAGTCGCGCGGCCTGATGCCCGAGAAGCGCGTGTTGTGGTCGATGACTGGGGCAGTAGGTCGCACGAGCGCGCGGTACACGAGCCGACCCTCCGGTGTCACCACGGCGACGCTGGCTAACTCGAGGCCGGCGGCCGTGTAACACATCTCAGTATCTAAAGCGTAAACGCCGCCTCGGCGGGTACGCGCGCGCACATATCCATCGAGCGGACCGTTCATGCCGGGCCGTGTGCCGCTCCATACGTGCAGGCGCGCCGTGCTACAGCCGCGCGAACCCACCGGCGATCCACAGCATGAGAAGCGCCGGTCGACGCCTACGCGCCCCCAATGGTGAAGACAATGCTCCCGGGTCAGATATTCGCCGTCGCGACACACTCGGAAGAGCGAGTCGCAGCGGACGCACAACCGCTCCACCGCGTCGGCCTCTTCGTCGCTGTCGGAGCGAGGGCTGGAACCGCAAGAGCCGCGGCCGCTGTCGCCAGGCGAGCCTCCCGGCACGAACTCTGGTGCGTTCACGTCCCAGGAAGTGAAGGAACGCAGACGTGGCGGCGGGTTCACGTATACGACCGCCTTGCAGGAGTTGGGCTCGATTTCGAAAGGGTAGCCGAGGGTCCACATGCGCTGCGGCGAGAGCAGGTGCGGCCGCAGCGCCTGTGCTAGTTGGTCGGCGGCCAGCCTCGCGGGCGGCGGCGCCGGCGGCGTGGCCGGGGGCCGACGTCGCTCCCTCGGCTTGCGGCGTCTCGCCTCGCAGCTCGCGCCCTCGGCTGCCGGGACGGCCTCTTCACAAAACAACTCGAGGTCAATGTCACAATGAAACATGTTGATTCGCAAGCTTGTATACACATAGAGCCGAAATTGATACGAAAGTGTAATCGAGCGCGAAGCCGACTGACGTGCGAAGTGCGAACGCGCGCGCGGCCGCCGTACTAATGAAGCGCCGCTGGCGGGGCGGGCGCGCTATATACGTAGTGACGTATACAAGAGACGACGCTCAGGTAGTAGAGTCCGTACGTAGCC
The DNA here is from genome assembly GCA_949709985.1 of Luffia ferchaultella. Lineage (NCBI taxonomy): Eukaryota > Metazoa > Arthropoda > Insecta > Lepidoptera > Psychidae > Luffia > Luffia ferchaultella. Next base: position 11,055,255 of record OX453253.1, on the reverse strand, counting down.
CCGTAGCCCATTAACGGGATATACCGATTGACCGTCCTATGTACATTTAATGCTGAACATTATTTCAGGACTATATATTATTTTTATTGATGGTCGAGACTACGATAATTATAGTTTTCGGTAATGTTTATCAGCGTGTGATTTATTTGTCAATGACGAAATGTAGTTACGATTTGTGAAAATTAACGAGGATTTGGCCGAAACGATTTAATGAAGGTATTACCGAAAAGTCGTTAGAAAATGACTGCAATAGTTGCAATTAGGCAATGAACCTTCGTTGGGTGAAGGTTAATTGAATTACCTATTTGTCGGAATAGAGCGTGGACATTATTCATGCATCGATAACGAATTCAAGGCTCATCGGGAACAAAGAGCTCTTTGTGCCAGTGGATGTGCGTGATCGCAAGCAGTCACTCGCATGTGTGTAGATAAGTGTGGGTGGTGGAGTCGAGGAGCGGGGGTCGCGGCCGCTCCCGGCGCTTGGCGGAAGGACGACCGTTGGCCTGAGACCGATTCCGTATCAGAGACGCAGCATATTCAATCGTTCACATAACTCTTTCAATTTTCACTTTCTACAGACTTTCCGTGTAGTGAACGCTGCGCCCACTAGTCCCACTACATGGAAAACGAAGCGCAAATTACTTAGTTACAGTTTTAAGAGTACATTTATTTATTCGTTGACTATGAAAACACTCTAGTGAATGTCTGATAAGATTGTGACTGATAACGCGTTGACAATGCCACTATGTCTACTAAAATGCTTTCTGAATATTGGTTTAAAACTATGCTAAGTGGCTAAGAAGAAGTATTATTTTAACATTGATGCAACGGTTTTATTCATAATGTCTTTAAACTCCAGGTAAGCCGAAAAGTTTTGTTTAATAATAAAGAAAATATAGTGAAGGTCAAATATAAAAGGTTATATCGAAACAGATTTAGTTCGTAGTACCTATGCTCTACGTGAGATATGCCTAATCGCTCTCCGCAACGCACATAACGTTGTTGCCAGGAATCCCGATTATAAGACAAAAGCCAAGAAGTTTACCACCATCAAGCACGTACGTACCACAACGACACGTTTCGATACGATCACGACGAGATCCAAACGTCTTTGACGTCAATTTCGCGTCCTCAGCTCAACGTGACCCACGTCGGACATAACGTGGCCCGATAAAGAGTACGTGATTTCGCTTTAACCAGTTTCGAAAAAAAGCCATCGTCATGATTTTTTGAAAAAGACGAATAAGCCCGAGTCTCATAGACAATCTTGGATGTTACTGGGCATGGACCAAAACTTCAAAGACACAATTTTTATGTTATTTTCCGAAAATATAAACCAACTATATCTTCCTCTTAAAATAAAAAAGTCTGTTATTTTCTTTGTCGTTTTTTCTAAAATATTATTCACAGTGTATCCCGCTGATGTCATCTGGACAGATGATTACTATTTGTACTATCTTAAACTAAATATAGTCATAATGTTGTAATTGTTTATGAGGATTACAATTTCATTCAACAAAGTGAGCTTATCTCAATATTTTTTTTAACTTAATTTTGTTTTTTTATTGTGGAAAGCGGCGCAATAAGTTCAACCGTCCGGATGACGCACAGGGCAATTTCAACGTCTGAAAAAATTTCATAAATATCTGGCTAATTCGCTAAAATAGTGCACATTTTGAGGGGTTATTCTAGACTTTATTCCTTGACCTTATTCCTTTTAATTTTAATACCCATCAACCCACCTTTAAAATTTTATTCCATGCCTATTTGTAAATTCAACACACCGACACAATATGAAGAATAACATTGTAACTCACTTTAGCGCTGCTTTCAGGACAGCCAATTAAGCTTTTAATTAAGTTTATAGTATTTTTTAGTAAGTACTGGTTTATATAATTTTGTGTTACTCTATCATATCTCTTTTTTGTATAATTTCACATAGTTTAGACGTCGTTTAAAGAAAACTGCTGCAAGCATAATTTTCAGTGTTACAATGATTGAAAAACTATTTATTTCACCTTGCAATTCATCATCATTGGAAATTTGTTTTATTTTTTCATGAATTTTATTGTAATCAAATTCAAAATTGCTAAGAAATGAAACATAAACTTGTGACAAATAACATTGTAAGTATAAAGTAAATAAATTTGACAGCAGCGCAGTCAGAAATGTCACTTCATAGTATCGAAACTGTCAAACGTAATTTCACGGGGGTGAAGACTGGCGCGCAGGGACCTCGCGGACTGATACACCAGCGCAACTAAAAATTGTGTGGTTAGAGGGTAAGCAGAGAAGAGTACTTCTAGTCGATTCGGATTTTTGTGAATGTAAGCAACATTTATAAGATGAAAATGACAGTAATGACCGGTAGGTTTTTAAATCAATTTTTTTGCTTATTAACAATACTCCTAATACTGGAAACTGACAATACAACAATTAATTACTTTACGTCAAAAAATTTAGAATACACAATATAATATCCTATAGTTTGAATGTAGTAAATAAAAAAAACATTGTAATTCGAATTGCAGTTTCATAAAAGTATGAATAGTCTCCAAAGTTTAATATGAATAACACTAGATCACTTCATAATAAATTGAAGATAAAAAACTTTCATTGATGAAATTTTGTAAATAGTAACTTCATCTACATTGTTCATTTTGAGTAATCATGAGAATATTCCGTTACAAGAAAATAGTACTTATAGACGTAGGAATACAGTTAAAAGACAGAAATAAAAAATTTCAACCGACGCAATGAGGAGGAGGTGCTCAACTCGTCTCTCTTTTTTGTGTATGTTCGGGTTTGATTTTTTACAGTGTTGTCCGCTTTGAATGTTTTTTTATTGAATAAGGGAGGACTTTAAGCCGATTTAATTTAAATTTTAATAAAAATCAATGTTCGGAAAATAGGGGAATTTTACAGGGTAGTTCGATTTGGATGATTTTTTTATTGGATAGGGTATATTTCGAAGTAAGTCCACTTTAAATTTGAAAATAGAATTCTACCTCCAAGGGTAGAAAAATAAGGGAGGATTGATTTTTCACCACTTAATTTTCACATATCACATATGAATATCACATATGAAGTTCTAATGGCATCATAACACGGTGAAGACCTGGAGTTGATCTGATGATGGAGACGGAAGGCAATTAAGAGACACCCTCAACGGTTTACAGAGCTACCTCGGGTCCGAGCTTATTTCATTCATCTTATTGAGAATTTTAGACCTAGCTGAGTTATGACTGACCTAGCGAGAGACCGATGATAGAGACGGAAGACTTTCAATATAATTTTTATTTGAAAAAAAATTGTAACGCAAAATTAAACCGACGAAATTTAAAAAAAAGAAAGCGAAAAAACATTTTTTAAAATTACCCTGAAAAAAAAATAAACCTTTTTAGTCTCAATAACTAAGCTCCTAAACGAATGTAACTAATTTTGAGTCGGTGCCAAACAATCAACGGAGATCAATAAATCACCAAACCGCGCATCCAACTGCCGTCACTGTATATTCAGTTAATTAATTTGCAAGTTTGTCTGTGTTACGCTGATTCAAAATTAGTTAGATTATTATAAGAGCTTAGTTATAAAAACTAAAAAGGTTTATTTTTCGCTTTTCAGTATCTTTCGTTTACGGAATTCGCCCAGCTTATAAATGTATACTAATGTAACCAAAGTTACAATGTTATTCGTTTTGGATGTCAAAATGTGTAGTTTTAAGAAAGTTGATCAATTCTGTCGATATTCGAACTTTCTTAAAATCCTATACTAAAATACTATAATTACGAGGCGTTAAATATTTTGCCGTGACAGTAATCGCAATACGTTTATTTATTCAATTTGTGATAATGGATGTGCGAGTGATGGCGGGGACGCGTCTTTGTAAGTAGTGGACGAACGCGGCGCCTGGTCGCTGACTCCGGCGATAACCTTCGAATCGATGTCAGAGTGCTGGGGCCAGCGAACGGTACCGGCCCTCGTATGCGCACCACAGCCGGCCGGCTTGGCACGCGGCCGAGATAAACCGCAGCTTCTTTGAATCCCTACCGGCTATAAATAATAATAAGGGGTTTCCTCTTAATACCGATCGAGAGCACCGGTCGTTTCATATCGACGGTTTTCACATGAAATCAAATATTTTTACGGTCGAAGCTTATTAGTGCCTTTATATATTGGGTACTCGTAAAAGTCGTAAACTATGGAAAGTAGAGTAGGTATTTTTAAAACAAAAAAATCTACCCCACAAGTAAATAGGTGCAGTTTATTTCGTATTTGCAGAGCATGCTTTTCTTTCAGTAAATTAACATCACCTCACATGGCACATTCTACACACGTTATAATAAAATAAGACAGTTCAAAACAATGTGAACACTTTATTCGAAATATATGACGCATCGCTAATGGGAACATTTATTAAAAGGAAATCGTTGAATGAATCATCATATTTACCATGGTCTCTACGTAACGACAAAACTGTACGTATTGCGTCTATGGATATCCCGCATAGGTTTTTTTGGATTTTTCTTTATCGAAACATGTTTTTTTTTTGAATACTCGAATACTCGTTATACGATATTAACAGTCTCAAACCAGCTTACTAGACCTGTAGGTACAATGTACGAATAACGACATTCATAAGCAAACAGTAAAACAATACAAACAAGTGTACAGAAAATTAATTTTGCTTTCATTCAGAGAACCAATTTGAACTCATTTAGGGAATTTTTAAGATTTTCTACGAGCACAATATCGATAATGTACCGGAGTATCATATGCCTACACTAACACAGTGCTATACCTGGTAAAAGCGGTCAGTGGGCCACGGTACGTGAACTACCGGAACTTAATTTTCAGGTGTTACGACGATCCCGAACAAAGACAACATCGGTACCGAACGAACAAACAGTAACATATTTAGTAATATTTAAAATAAATGTAAAACGAAGCCGTCTATGCCACGTAAATTTCAAAATAAAATTAATAATTATTTGCTATGGTAATATTGCACAAAACAGTTATATACACCCGTAGTGTTTTAAATGGGTATGTTATTAATGCGTCTTTGTTACGTCGTAACAGTTTCGACGTACACGTATTCTTGCAAGTTGGATAGGATTATTTACGCTTTTCGGTGAAAGTTGTATATCATCGATGTCGGCAGGCAGAGCCGTTGCACCCAAAAATGATCACAACTCGATGTGAAATTGGCCAGTAGGTCAAGGTGCTTGTGTTCTAAAAGTGACCAATATCTCTAGAACGTCCTATATCCGAGGTTGAATCACCCGATACATTAATCTTTATCAACAGTATAACGTAATATCAGTATTTTAATAATACAGCATTTGGATCAAAAATAATAGGATTATTCAGTATTAGAATTGAATGAGGTATATTTAGATTTCGTGTAGGTGCACTTCAGATAATTATTTCTGGTGTAATTAGTCGTCACGATATCAGTTACAGTGACCCATTATTAACGATAATGGTATATACCTAATGATATAAACACATTTAGTTTCAATTAAGGTCTATAATTATGTTAAAATAATTAATTTCATTTAAGCGGATATGCCCGACCTGATATTTTGATAAAACCATGCTAAACATCGTGTCTTAGTCACAATACAATGTCGTAAGTCTTTAAGCTCTACATAGGCGTGTTTTGTAACGAATAAAACTTCAAAGCAAAAGCATTTTAAAAATTATCGAGGTAACGGTTCAACGATGCCGCAACGAAACTGCTTTAAACCGGAAAAATAACGTTTTCGGAACACGCACACTATGATTGCGTTTCACAGATATAAGAAAAAGCTATATTAAATAATTTCTTAACTGACTCCATATAAGCTTTTGACACGTATACTTCATATAAAAGCAGAATAAAGTACAGATATATTCATACGATAAATAAGTAAAATGTTTCACCAAACTCTTAGCTATTGGAAATACTCGGATATCTTCGGAAAACGCGATTTCTGCATTGAAAATTGCAAACTCACAATAAACTATGTAAAAATTACGTTTAAATAATGTTTTTCGAGGATACTCGAGTAAAAGGCCCTAATAGAGCTCTAAACACGATGAGAGCGTAGGAAAGTAATAAATTTATGAAGAGATCGATCGAGATTTACAAGGTGCTACAATTTCCTATCAAATTGGGGACGTACCCATACTACGTGACCCGGTGGGGGGGGGGGTCTTCAAAATACCACGCTTGGTCACAGGGGCGAAGGGAGTGGCTTAAGTCTTCGTCACGTAATCACTATTCTCTAGAAAAATAATTCTGAATTAAAGACGAAAAGACTTGTTTTGGTAAATTAAGTTTCTGTTAGAATATGTTTTACATATATTTTTCACTTACAATTGTAAATATGGACGCACTCTTGGAGGCACGTGGCAAGTGCTATATTAATAACGACACATATGAGCCATTTTTTTTCTTTTTTTTTCACTTTCTGTTTGCAAAAATTACCGAGGGTGGAGGGAAGGAGTAAAAAATTGTAAAAAAAGAGGGGTCACGTAGTATGGACGCACTCTTGGAAGCACGTGGCAAGTGCCGTATTAATAACGACGAATATGAGCCAATTAATTTTTTTTACTTTCTGTTTATTGCTTAGTGGTATGACATAGGAAAAATGGCCAAACAAATAAATTGAATGATTATAATTACAAATTCCATTAACTTTAAAAAAATACATTGCTGCTGAAGATTCGATCAAGCACATTTCCAAATGATACGTTATTTTTCATATTAGTTTACCTAAAAAAATTAATCACCTATTCTGAGTCTCGAATCATTGCGTTTGTGACCTCTATCACCTGATCGTCTTTGTTTTTAGGATTCCATACCCCAAGAACAAAACCAAACCTTATTGGCGTCATTTTGTTGTCTGTACCGAATATTAAATTAGAAATTCAATTAAAATATCTTAAAATTGAATCATAGTAATCAGGGTTTATATCTCAAAAGTATGGCTATTGATATATGAAATATATATTTGATATTCTAAAATATACTTAAGTTTTAATATATAGAAATAGAAAGTTTCAAAGTAGTATTAATTACATAAGACGTTTGACGCATAAGGGGTGTCATAGAGCTCGTTGAGTAATACTACTAGTTATATACAGGGAACCCTAATAGAACGAAGTCTGATTCGCAGATGTAACTGCGCTTTCTGTAGAGATGTAACTGCGCTTTCTGTAGAGAGAAATACTGAACTTTCATGTATTGAATTGGAGGAATGTATTATATTGTGTGTGTACAGGCCGCCCAATTCTGACTTTTCTGTTTTTGAGGAAGTGATGGAGGATGCTTTGAGCATACTTTGTAATTCAAAGAAAAGTATTTTGGTAAGCGGTGATTTTAACATTGACTTACTTATAGATTCACCATGGCGTAATAAAATATTATTACTTTTTAAAACATTTAAATTAATAAATGTATTTTTTGAACCAACAAGGGTCTCAGCATCCTCAGCCACTTGTATTGATAACATTTTTTGTAATTGTGATTGGCTTGAAAAGGAAGTGATAAATCATTTACAATCCGATCACTGTGGTCAAATAGTCACATTAAAAAAGAAATCACCCGATAAACCTTTGAGTGTCAGGTATAGACCATTGTCTACAATAAAATTAAGCAAATTTGCTATTAAAGTGGAAAAAAACATTTTAAATTATAATTTTTTACAAAAAGATCCGAACAAATCATATGAAAGTTTATTTGAAATTGTTTCCAGAGAGTTTGAAAACAGTTTTAAACTGAAGAATGTAAAAACTTGTAACAAAGTGAAATTTTGTGAATGGTCTACTCCGGGCATTCGGAAAAGTAGAGAACGGCTTTATTGTTTATATAAAGATAAAAATTTAAACATTAATCAATCATTTGTAAAATATGTAAAATCTTATTCAAAGATATTCAAAAAGGTTTGTAAAACAGCCAAATCTATTCATATTAGAAACAAGATAGAGAAGTCAAAAAACAAATGTAAAACTGTGTGGCAAATGAATTTGCCTTGCGGGTGGATGACAGAACTGTTACTTCAGCAATCGACGTCGCTCGCGAATTTGATTCTTTTTTCCAAAATATAAGCATTAAAATCACGGAACATTTGGGTTCATCTCCTGACCGTGCTGTAACTTTGTTAAAGGAAAATGTACCGACTCAGGGGTCGGAGTTCCGGTTTAAAAAATAAATTCTTTTAATATTATTAAAACTTTTCAGTCTTTAAAAATTAAAAAGACCGAGGATTTATGGGGGCTGTCGGTGAAAGTTATAGGTTCTGTTGTTCACATTATAGCACCATACTTGTCGAGTATATTTAACGAATGTATTAAAGCGGGCATATTTCCTAATTTAATGAAGTATAGCAGAATAATACCTCTGTTTAAATCTGGTGATAAAAAGGACCCCACTAATTACAGACCAATACCAGTGTTGCCCACATTAAGCAAAGTTTTCGAAAAAATCATGCTCGATCAAATGCTTTCTTTTTTTATGTCCCACAATTTACTTCATTCTAGACAATTCGGTTTTACGAAAGGAAGATCCACAACAGACGCTGGCATTTTACTTTTGAAACATGTTTTTGATGCATGGGAAAATTCCAAAAATGCTATAGGGGTCTTCTGTGATTTATCGAAGGCATTTGATTGTGTTGATCATCGGACATTGTTGCTTAAATTAAAACATTATGGTATAAATAATTGTGCTAACAATCTAATAGAATCATACCTCTGTAATAGAATTCAAAAAGTTGATATTAATAAAGTTAAGTCGAAGGGTTCTATTGTGAAAATGGGAGTTCCTCAGGGATCTATATTAGGTCCCTTTCTGTTTTTAGTGTATATTAATGACTTACCTTACTTGGTAGAAAAATCTGCCGAGATAGTGTTGTTTGCTGATGACACTTCTCTCGTATTTAAAATTAATAGAAATGAAAAGGAATTCTCAACAGTAAACTCTTCACTTTTGCAGGTCTTAAATTGGTTCAACGCTAATAACCTATTATTAAACGCAAATAAAACAAAATGTTTAAAATTTACATTGCCCAATGTTGGACAAGTTGATGTCAATTTGAGACTTGGAGGAGATTCATTAAGTTTGGTTAATGAAACTGTGTTCTTGGGCATTACTATCGACGCAAATTTACAATGGGGTCCTCATATTATGAGGGTGGCTGGTAAACTGAGCTCTGCTGTTTTTGCAATTAGGCAAATAAGAAAACTAACCGATGTGCCTACAGCGAGGCTGGTTTATTTTAGCTACTTTCATAGCATAATGTCATATGGCATTCTGCTATGGGGAAAGGCCGCTGACATTCAAACAATATTTGTTCTGCAGAAAAGGGCTATTCGAGCTATATATAAATTAAAATCTAGAGATAGTGTAAAGGCTTATTTTAGAGAAGGTAATATTTTGACAGTCCCTTGTCAGTATATTTATGAAAATACAATTTATGTACATAAAAACATAAATGCTTTCTCTAGGGTGGGTGATGGCCACTACTTAAATACAAGACATAAGCATTTGTTATCAATTCCCAGGTTCAGGCTCTCAAAGGTTAATAATTCTTTCATGGGAAATTGTATCCGTTTTTATAATAAAATTCCAAAAGAAATGTTAGACTTGAATTCTAATCAATTTATAAAGCGAGTTAAAGTCCAACTCATGAAAAAAACTTACTATTGTATTACCGAGTATTTAAATGATAAGTGCGCATGGACATCATTGTAATAGTTGTAAGACTTTAAATTAAAAAAAAAAAACAATTAAGAAAGACATATATTTAAATAAAATAAACAGAGAGGAGTTTCTTGCCGGTTCTTCTCCTCCTAGTTTTTGAACCGGTACCTAATCAATTTTTACGACTTTCAATAAGTGTGTGCAAACATCTTATATTGAATAAAAACTTTTTGAATTTGAATTTGAATTTGAATCAGATGGCCAGCTTTTTTTCATTAAATATTAATGATACTAAGTGAATTTATAAAAATGTGATTTTTAGTTGAAAGTATTTAGTATTTATTAACAACAACAACAACACAACAATTTATAAATATGTTTTACAAGAGTGAAAAGAAAAATGGAGGACCTCTGTGTCTGAACTATACTAAAAATGTATAAAAAACTGTAAACCTATCGATTGGACCATTCGTCTTACCTGCGTGCGTCCCATTTTCGTCTATGTCATACCCTTAAAGAGCAATGTTGCCTGTTCTGAGAACTTCATCGGTATCAGAAATCAGGTACCTCTGTACCTGATTTCTGATACCGATGCAAATTTTGTATTTAGTAACCACCGAGGCCACGTATGCACGGTTCTAATCTCTTCACTATGAATATCGTCCAAACTACGGAGTAATGAAATTTAAATACAATGCTTGTACCTTTAACGACCCAGAAATATCCATCGCAGAAAGGTCTTTTTGTTGCAAGGAACAAATTCGAAGACATAACCTAATTGATGATTCGGGGCGCATACCTTTGAACAAACACTGACTGATACCAGATTAGCATGCCAAATACGACACCCGGATGGGTCTTTCTGTAATGCGCCGAGTTGTAACAATAAACATATTAAAAAATCGCATTTTTATGTTCATAAAAAAATATATATTTTGTCTACACCAAAAAGTATAGGTACTACGTATTCATTGACGACGGAAATCTAACGTGTTACTTTCGCTGCGGATCCGTGCAAAGATTTCGCTGTGCCTGATAAAATAAAATTTGTATATACAGTTACTTGATTCTAATAGTGCCTACAAATATTATGACACGTGTCATTTTCCCGCAAAGAATTTCCCGTAACCCTGATAGTTTAAATAATGTAGAATTATCTTGCACAATAACTGATCATGTGAAATACGTTCTTACAGCAATTTGTTTTACAAGATACGGGTCAAAGACCCAAAAGATCCTAGACCGACCTTAGTTTATCGTCTACGCTAATCGTAATCGCCTCAGATTAATACATGACTTAAAACTAATCAATTCGTTCGCTGTTGTCGCCCTACTCGTGATTTGTTGTTCGTTTCGGTGTATGTCATAAAAGTACGAATTGACTAGAAGCCCTCTTCTACATGTACCGTCTAACCACTCATACTCTACCTAGCTGGTGCAAGGTGGCAAGTTTCAGTCAGCGAGGTCCCCGCGCGCCAGTCTTCACCCTCGCTAAATCCCCGCCCGCACGCCGGTCTTCACCATCGCGAAATTGCGTTTGACATTTTCGATCCTGTTAAGTGACATTTCTGACTCTATTAAAATCAAACGCTGCGATGAAACTTATTTACTCAATGATGTTTGTGGTCTTATTTCTTTATTTGGAATGAAAAAGAAAGAAACAATTGACGAATGCTTAATCGAATGCGAAGAGCGTTGACCTCAGATTAAATAAAGTCACAAAGTACGAATAGAATTGGAAACAAGTGTACGCGTTCGATCAGGGCTTCGACGTGTTTTTCTTGTAAAGTGATTTTTTTTTAACCTCCAATATCAAAAAAGAGGGTTGTTATAAGTTCGAGGCCTATGTCTCTGTGTCTGTCTGTGGGATCGTAGCTCCTAAACGAATAGACCGATTTCAATGCGGTTTTTAATAATTGAAAGTTGGTTCAATCGTACGTTACTCTCAAGTGAATGAACAGATTTCAATGCGGTTTGTTTTTTAAATTGAAATCTAGTTCAATTGCATCAGGTGACTTTTAGATATTTTTAAAATAAATTAAATTATTTATTATATCATTACTTATTATTGTAATGATAATTTTTATTGTAATGATACATTTTGTGTTAATACAGGTTTATTAATTTTAAAGAATTTTTTGATCCTAAAGACGTCGGGGATCGGTAAGCAAACTTGTATCTCAGCACCTATATTTTGTTGTGATGTGATCTAACATAATAAAAGATATATATGAAATGAAATCTATAAAGATCAAATATAATTTGAAAATTAATTAACATGCATTATTTCAGAGATTTAAAATGTTTGTTTTTTTGTGTCGAGGGGTTTTTAAATTTTATATTTAATTATTATATGATGACATAAGCTTGCCGAATAACATTGAAAGGATAGAAAAATATATAGGGAAAACTTAATTGAAGTCTAATCTATGTAATGTCAATAATTACAATTATATTAAATTATAATTTTTATGTGATTATATTAATTGTAGTTCACGAACACAAGCGACTGGAGAAAAGAACATATAAAGCCGTGCTTAGTGTTTCCAGAAAGAAGGCCGCGTGATGATGACGAATTCATTCTCATATTAGGGATATATCAGACCGACCATTTCGTAAACCATTGAAATATTAAATATGCTTGTTTTCGATTAACAAAACCAAGTATAACGAGTTAAGTGAGTGACAACGTAACCGGAATGGCAGAGATCAATGGGCACATGGAAGTGCAATCCGCGTCCTTATTGCGTCAGCGCCTTATGATTCCATTTTCACATATTATGAAATTGTATTAATTTAAAAGCTCTTGAAATATTGAAATTACAACGCTGTTGTGAACATATAAATAGAAAGACATTTACTAACACTGGAGGCAGCCTGAGCTCGACAAAGTTCAACTTGGTCCACATTGATGCTGTAGGCTTGTTTATTATGCCTGTACTGAGATCGTTGTCGTCGCTCACTGTCATATTCTTGTGGCGATAATTACTTTGTAATAAATATATTATTAAGGGATACGACCTTTAATCGAACTAATAAGTAGAAAATAAACATGACTCTTGAAATGTATATGAATGGTGTTCCTTGACAGTCAATCCGATTAGAGCGATCTGCGTCGTTGGCTGTGACCGCTTATCTGGTTAGTAATGCGCAGTATGTGCATGTACAGTGTTTAAAATATTACTCTAGTGGCATATATTTCTGCAAGGACCCTAATAATATTCAAGATTTACTATAATGTAAAAAATATTTATAAAACCCAAAAACTCGACTGCATAACCACTTAACTGAAAAAAACAAGCGATTTCTATAGAATTTGGTTTCAACAACGTAGAATGCTCCATGCAATGTTTTTTTTTTGTCCGATACCTACTTACTTAATAGATTTTAAAATTTACCATCACATAACTTGAATGGTACGTGGTATTGCAGGTGGGAGCTTTGAACAAGAATTTTTGAAAATTTGAAGACGATAAGGCAGTGATCGCTGCAGTACACGATTTTTTAGAGACTCAATATGATAATTTTTAAATTTTAAAGCTAGAAAACATGAAGTGTTTTTTAACTTAAACGATGATTATTTTGAAAAATAATTATTAAAAGAAAACTGCGTCTTAATCACCATAACTTTGATTGAACACCCCTCGTACTGTATCTAGAATCGGGCGAAGTCCCCCTACATAGAACAAACCTAGGCATGATTGTTCTCTTTTACCAGTTTTAGTGTCTTTCGTAGCCGAATGGCGAGAATGGAACCCTTACAATTTCTTTCGTCCGTCTGTATATCACAGCCTCATATCTCCACTATTTTTCCACTTATTCTGATGAAATTTCAAAGACAAGATGTCTATGAATCGCCACACAATTCTGTCGAGAAAAAATTCAAACTACATTATTTAGGAGTGGCTCTGAACAAATAAGTATATGAAACTTTTTCATGCACCTCATCGTGTGCGACGTCGTTGGATAAATCTTTGAAAACGTTTTTTGGAATAACTTTTTTATTTAGGTGAATTTTTCGCGAGATATGAGTTCTTATAGTTGTTAACAATGTATACCTCTTTCCCTGTAATTTTATAACCTACTTATAATTAAAATAATGATAAAAATAACCCTAAAAAATACTTCCGAAAAAAATTCGAACGAGACACGTTTACTTTTGTTATCAACAAACTTAATTTTCTATGATTAGTCATTGTAAGGTGATTGTTTGAAGTTGTAGTACATACTTAGGAACTGTAAGTTGATGCGTGTCCGACTTGGCCGGTTATTTTTAAATTTCATGTGTCAGCAAATAATTGCGTATATCTAGTAATGATTTGTTAACTTTATTAAAATTTTAATTAATCGGTATGCACACGAAAACGATTTTCAATTTATCTGAACGTGCGATCGGTTTGTTCGATAAAACTGTTAAACGTATTAAGATGTCAAAGCAATAGTCATAAAAACCATTGCATCAAATCCGAGACCTGCCTACAACATCCCGGTGATGACATCTTCGTCGGTAGGTACTGCACACATTAAACTATATTACAAAATTCTGTTACAGCTGTATTGCGTGTAAACCTAATGCGACCACATGCGAAAATTTGTAAAGAAAAATATATCACCGCGAGGCTGCAACAGGTACTGCACAATAATTTCGTTATAGCGATTGCTGAAACACGTGCATCTACTATTTTACACTCATACATTTATCTATGAGCCCTAATTCTTTCCATAGCAGAAGAATGAGGTTTTCAGCTTATATACATCTTAATCCATTTTATGCAAATTCATATATTACATATTTGTGAAACATAGGGATCAAACTAATAAGCGTCTTACTTTAATTTCAACTGGTTCTACACTTATAATTAGTATAAATGAGGAAATATCCAATGTAAGAAATGAACGAAGATGAACGCGAGACAAGATGGGATCCCACTCGTCGGCGGCGGCGTGTCGCCGTGTAATTACAAACAAAATAGATCATACCACTATAGTAAGTTACTAATACACACGACACGCGCCGTTGGTAGATATTTAAGGACATCCAATATAACGTTAATATAACGGACATATATATTGTAATCATAACTTTTTTTTAATTATTTAATGTGTAAATGTTTATTGAATTGAATATTGAACAATTAAGAAGTACTAAAATCATATTATAAAAATTATCGCCTTTTTTACCAAAACATGACACACACATACATGACACTAGATCTACACGTTTACCATGATATTTTCAACTTTTCAAGTCGACTCTATTAAAAAACAATTTATATGAACTTCATCGCGGCGCTATTGTATCACAAATTTGTTATACTTATATTTGAAACATACCATCTGCTCAAATTAAATAAAGCCAAACGTATTCACATATAAATAAGGCCATTACAAAAAAAAATGCCACTGACGCGTGCTAATCAAAACGAGTCACATATCATTCAACAGGCCGCCGCCGACCGGGGCGCCTGAGACGTGTATCTCTCGGCGCGGTCAAAGACCTTAATTAGTTGAACTATGACGTTTTCATACGCAAACTAGTCGAGACGATAATGCGGTGATTTTAACATAGTGCATTGCCCTTAAAAGGACGGTCCAAGGCTATTTATTATATTTAAATGGAATTATGTATAATCTACGACCGAGACATAGGTACCAAAACCGTATTTTATTCAGCAAAATGGCTTCATCATTTAGACGAGTATAAATAAATAAATAAATAAAAAGTACGCGGTACGAAAAAAAATGGACACCACGACAAGGAAGAAGCAATCGCATAGAATACACGTTAGGAAACTTGTCCCGTGAGAAACCATTGCAATTCGGTATTTCCACATCAAGTCGCTGAGCAGTTTTTATCTTTTCCTAGTGGATAAGTAAGTAATAAGTATAATAATCTGTGGCATAATGAGAGGACAAAACATAACTTTAAAAAATCTTTAAAATGCACAATGGCATACTTTCATTAGAAATTATTGTCTGATAAATTTTGAACTAAAACTCAAATTTAGACTATAAAAACCAGTCAAATGCGTGTCGGATTACGCATAAGATAGGGTTTCGTAGCCATGCCATCAACAAAAACGTATCATACACGAACTTGATCGGCTACAACTTAAATGCGCAGGATTTTTTTTTTTCAAATTTTATTCATTTTTCACATGTTTAACTTGAAATTAAATGCATTTTCACAAGTGAAAAATATAAATCGAAAAATTGTGAATTTCGATGAGATGTGAAAATGCATTTAGGAAAACAAAATGCATTCATGTTTAACATATGAAATATGAAAGAAAAAAAATCGGAAAAAAAATCCCACGCATTTCAGTTTTTTTTTTATGGCGTACCAAAATATAAAAAAATTAAAAACGTATAAACTTAGTTTTTGCTGATTCGAATATCATATTAAGGTTTTGTGCCAATCGCTTAAGGTTTAATGGGATCCAATCGTTAACGCCGTTTGTATGGAAAGGCACTACACAAACAACTTACGAAAAATTCTTTATTTTGAAATCACAGACGGACACTTTTATTTATATGTGTACAGATAAAATGTAACCTAGATTACTATACGAAAAGTCTTCTATCTGCCAATGAAATGGCCTATGTCCATCCTGAAGGTCCACTCTGAATATTGGTGAAAGATTTTTTGAAATCAGATGAATAGTTTCGGAAATTAACTCCTACCTACATCCAAACTTCTAATTTTACCTTTTTATAAATGTAATGTGCGTTAAGACATATATATTATACAAATTACGTGTTCAAACTTATCTAAGCAAATATTTGTTTAACAGAAGATATTATCTGATATAATTTTTAAGTAAATTTACAAGCTCGGCTTATTAAAATACATGTGAATATCTTAGCCAAATGTAAACAAAGTTGAATAATCATCAAATCTTGATCTATCGCAACAAACAACAAATAGTTGAAATCATTCCAAACGCGTGGCGAATTTGACGTCCGCAGACAAACATTTTTACATAACGTTTCGTCACTCATTCTACTGAAAAGTCATTTTCTTATGAAAATATATGAATAGTTGTTACAAATCGTCGCGTTCGATTCATAGGTGTGATAATGGTGTACGTTTGTACAAGTGAAAATGTCTCATTAAAGTTTTTAATAGCATATGATGTGTCACTGATTTAGGTCGATGACTGCATGTATAAGGAAGTTTCTATTCAATATTAATACTCAATACATAAACCCAAACACACGTTTTTAAAATGTTCGTCTGTCTGTTTGTCTGTCCGTTTGTCAACGGTAATCTTCGAAACGGCTGAACCAATTTTGAAGGGACTGGCACTGGTCAGTAGAGAACCTTTCAGTGAATATTATAGGCTACTTTTTATTCTGGAAATATTAAGAATTAAAATATAAAAAAGAATAATAAACGAGAACGTAGAAATAATAAAAAATCAGTAGTCCACGCGTGCAAAGCCGTGGACTGTACCTAGTTTTCGATAAAATACTAGCGAAACTACCTCTAATCATTTCATAAGAGCAATAACCGCGAAATGGGATCAATTAAAATAATGGTTGTCCTATAATTGATACACTGCATAACGAATACTATCTATCACACACATAATTTTAAAATTATACCTAGTTTTTGGTGCCACGTACCAATATTATGACCGAACTTTTCTTGTATTTTTCACCGAAGAAAAAAGGAGATTTCCAAATTCATTCCGAATAAATGTCATTTATATCCAAACCCAATCAACATATTGGGACAGTTTGTTCATCCGTTTATTGACGGGAACCAAAACAGGAACTCTCGATTTTGCAACAGAGGTGTTATTCCGCTATATTATATACATCATATTGACAATATAATAAAGATCAATATTCAATTGCCAGTAATAAAGTGTCGTTAGTCTAAGTATATCTAAGTTCTGGTTAACTAACAATAAGGAGACAATTAAAACACGGTCACGGAATTCACACTGACTACGTAGTTAACGATCGCGGTAGAAGCCACTATTTCACTACACGACAACGTGTTTGACAACGTTAGAGACTTTGAGACTGTTATGAATATACACTGTAGAAATATACCTCGAGAATTGATAGACTAACCGCGTAATAAATAAGTAATATCGTGAGCATAAGTTTACACGTCATCTGACGTAGATATTTGAGTGTAGGGAGGTTAGAGCTCGAAAATGTCAGATTCTGATTCATATCAGCAATATAAATTACGAATTATCGATTTGTCTAAATAATGTCGACCTTCTCAAAGACGGTTAAATTGTAAATGTATGTCTGGTTGGTCACTGCCCATATCAAAATGTGACATTTTAACTTGATAGTATTGTGATTCTATACTTCAAATACTTTTCCTGTGGGTTTTGTGAAAACGTCCTGAATTTTACATAAGTAATGCATACAAACAGCAATAACAACGAAGGCTTTGTACGCCTTTGTCATAGTTTAATTGTAGGTACTTATTGTTTTAATATTCAGTATGTTACAAAAAAGTTATGTAAAAATGTTTCATCACAAATTCGCTCTAAAAGGTCGCCATTCAGCGGCCTTAGTACAAACAATTATTGTATTTACTAATATCTAACGACTAGCAATATTTACAATAAAATTGTGTTGATGAAACAGGGCATTGTTTCTTAAAGCGTCGACCCATGAAACAATATTCGATCTCAATAACTGATCGGTCGGGATTACCTATAATGCCAAAATTATCTGTAAATCTATAACATTGTGAAAATGTCGTGATAGCCCAGAGCGCAACGAGCCTGTCTCAAATTTATAAGGCCCCATCGGGCCATGGTTCGAATCCGGGCGTGTACCAATGAGTTTTTCTGACTTAAGTACACAATATCACTGACACCGTGCTTCGGAGGGCACGTTAAGCAGTCGGTCCCGGACTATATACTGTCAATATATGGCGGTCGTTACAGTTCCCAACCCGCAGTGGAGCAGCGTGGTGGACTTAAGCTCCAAGCCCCCCTCCTCACCCTGGGGGAGGCCTAAGCCCCTGCAGTGGGGTAAAAATGGGCTGATGATGATGATGGTAAGATTTATAAAGCTAAACATTTTACAAATGAGAATCTTTTTATGGAATCGATCTACTCTCGCCTGAACTTCTACATTCAAGCTACATGTACCTACCTACCGTTAACTAATGGAGGAGTTTAATCATGCCTGTCATGTTTAGTTAATAATACGTAGGTCTCACCAGGTTGAAATCAATATGTATATTATAAATTTATAAAGGTCTCGCACAATAACCGTGATTATAGTTTCGGTACCCGAGCGTAACAACGTTTCCTATTTTCGTCATACTGATTAAATTAACTACATGTGGATTATGTTGTGTCATACTAAGTAATTTGCGTGCCACTAATTCTGAAATAATTCTGAAGATAAATTGTATGGTCAGTAATTGATGAACAATTAGTAGCTAAAATCAGAATTAGCGTGTCCTCTTCAACAAAATTATGTATCATACGCTATTTCAGACGTTAGAGTACAACAAATCAAAGTTTGTGTTTTTACGACCCGCTCGTGACGTCACTCGGTGCCGCTACATAGAAACTATCCACGCTAGCCCATAGTAATGTAACCGGGTGACGTCATAGCATGATTTATTTTAAAAACTTGTGTTTTCGACATTTTTTTAGATATCAATCAAATTCTTTCACTGAATAGTTTTTCTTAATAAATATAACATATTTCTATAAAATAAAAAAATGACATGATTCGCTCATTATATTTGTCACATCACTAGTCCGCGCTTCTTTAACGTGATGACGTCTATTTGCTTTTTAGAGTGATAACCGGTCGGACTATCTTGTGTTAGAAAATACAGCTAATTTGAATCGCTGATAACTACGAGACTAATAATGCGTAAACAATATTTTAGCTCACAACGTATAGATCATGTTTGTATACGGTTTGTCGCGCAGTATTTTGTCTTTGACCATCGTACTAGTGTAGATGCATGCGTGTGATTATCTTTGTGTAAAATTTTCGGGTGTCATTGCACTAATAAAAATATTCGTAGAAATACGTGAAAAATTAAATTGAACTGAAAATTCAAAAATTAATAAAGATGGCGTCTCATATAACTCCCTAAAAAGTTCAGTGTCGTATAATTGCGAGAGCTACTACAGCGTCGAAAAGCGAATGAAGGGACTGTCACATTTTCATGTGCACCTTTCAGCTGGGACGCAACTGAGCCTGACCAGTTTTTAATATTACCTTGTACATACATATACTTATGAATAGATTATATAAATACACAGATGGCGCTGTGTGGATTGTCCCAGCTATTATAAAAAAATATTATATAAATAGCGACTTTTCTATGCGTTTTAAAATAAATATGTAAATAAAATAATAAGAAGGTAAAACAATAAACAATGACAAACTCACGACTATGCAGAAGGCGGTCTGATTTTACCGCACGAAGTCACTGCATTCGCGTGAATTTTACTGCGATACAAAACCTAAAAGGGCGTCTCTAAAACGAAATGGTTTTTCATTTACAGCCACTTAGTTGTGAATAACAATTTGTTATTATAATAATAACATTTAGTCACTTCAGGGATTACTTCCCTTCTGAACCGGAATCGTCATACTCCTTCATCACCTATCCAGGTGTTAGGTCTGTCCCAATTCAAGTCATTCCAGGTTATAATAATAACGAGAATCTTAACCGGCCTTCGGCATTATTTGGTCTCGAGTAACCCTTAGGGGTTCCCCAACAACTTCGCGCCGGCGTCGGCGACACCCTAGTGTGCCGCCTGGCCGCTGCGATGAAGTCGTAGGAGCTTTAGGGCTAACGACACGTGTCCTTATTCTGCTTAGGTGGTTGTTTAGCGGAAGCAACTCCCACATACCGCGCGCGCTCGGGCGCGCGGAAGCTGTAGAGTTTAATCCGCCTTCCCATCGCAAGGGTAAAACAAAGAAAAAATTTATTTAAAGGAATGGTTTTATGCCTTCGACTAACATCCTACCCATTTTACATACGTGAAAATGTTAAATTAGACAGGTCCGCCTATGATAGATTTCTTCCAGTATTGCAGCACAATAATTATAGCAAAATTTTAACATAGTTAATAATAATATAAAAGCTTTTGAAGGGGCCACGCCCGCGCTAACATAATTATGGTTATAACAAGTTTATATACACTTGATTCGCCGTGCTTATTGTCCGCCGACCATACCAACTAGTGCTTTCTCAGCTCCAATGTAGACTACTGTTTCTTCTAACAACGCGAATTTAGAGTAAATTAATTTGACAGCAGCGTTTGGTTTTAATAGAGTCTTAAATGTCAATATTCACGGTATCGAAGTGACATTATGCAATTTTGCGGGATTGGCGGGGATTTCTCGGGGGTGAAGAGCGGAGCGCGGGGACCTTGCGCACTGAAACCAGAACTAAAACTGACCATCTTACACGAGCTAGCTAGAGTATGAGTGGTTAGACGGTAAACGAAGTAAAGGGCTTCTAGTAGATTCGCACTTTTATGGTCTTGTATCCCATGGAAATCTTCGATCGGGATAAAAATGGCCCTATAATCTAAGTTGGGTAATAAGGTATCTTCCAGTTAAAGGCCCGTCGAAATCCTTTTCGGAAGGCTTTTTCCTTATAGACAAGGAAACAAATAAAGTTTTCGAAGCTTTTCAAATCGCGATGTACCGTAAGTAGTATTTTGATTTTATAACTTTACTAGCGACCCGCCCCGGCTTCGCACGGGTAGCAGAGCATATAAGCTATAATGTTTATTCTGTTGTAGTGTCGTATCAGCTTGTTGCATCGAACATGGGAACTGGATTTAATTAGATTTAAATATAACGTAAGTTCATCCTACTTACATTATTTATAATGTATTTTATTTTAAATTTTATAAATATTTGAAAAAGTTAAGAATAAATACATAAAAACAAACTACAATATTTCTTCGTATACAACATTAATAACTTCAGCCTAACCACACGTGTCGCATCGTCCGATATGGTCGGCGCCCAGCTTATGCCCAGCTACTTGCTGCGCGATATTTATATTTCGCGATAGCTCTCAAGATATTGATTTAAATTCTATAGTGTAAAGGGCAATCATAATGTGCATGAAATGCTGAATGTAAATACCGTATATCAGATTAATACTGTATCCGTATAAATTGCTTTCCAATTACCTCATGATATAACACCATTTTTTTTAAATATAAAAATAAGTATAGTAAGCTATCCATAAAAGATAGACATATGTCATCGCGGACTTTTCTTTTGTCTTATAAAAGAGAAACAATTCCTCCATACATTATTTTGTTATGTCTGAAAAGAATAAGGCAGTGTTTTCGATGAAAGCTCGAAGCCGGCTTGATTTTTTTACGACTACTTCAACAATAATCGTTATATTTCAACAAATTTCCATAAACCATTAATAACTTATACACGTAAACCTTCCTCTTGAATCACTCTGTCCATTGGTGTCAATAACATGTCAGTCCGTTTGGTAATTTTTGAGTTTATTGCGTTCAGACAGACAGACAAACGCGGCGGGGGAATTTATTCTATAATGTGTAGTGATATTAGTGTCTAACTATTGGAAATGTTACAAACTTACAAACAAAAAATTACACCTAACGTTTGACCCTTTGAAAAATTTATTATAATATTATTAATTATTGATATTATTATTTATAATATTAACCAGTAACATTATATTATATTAATACACACTACTGTTTGTACTCAGTGCAAACAAGTCTTCGAGGAATTATGTAAACAAATACATTATTTCTATGAGGTGTTTTCAAACAATAGTCATAGTCTTTTATTGGCATAATTATATATTACGTGCTAGCGTAAATAATAGATTGACAAAAATTAAATTAATAATTTATTATTGATAATATATACAACCTAGCCCACGTAGATGATAACGTCTCAGTAATGGTAGGACGAGTTGTGACGTAAACCGGTTGGCTATCTCCGCCGGACACGGATTGCAATATGCAATTTACTAGTTGCACACACTGACCGACGAACAAATAACATCCTCTATTGACAGCTTCATGTACCTGTGTGTGCGAGTTTCCTTTTAACGATAACATATATTTATATACATAAAATATATATTATGATATAGCCTAAATAGCCTACCAATCAATAATACCTACTGTGAAAATTACTTCAGTATTTATGAAGCTGCATAACGTCTTATTTTTTTTTCAGCCGTACAGTAGGTGGCTATTTTTTAAAATTATTTTGTGTTTTCTAAAAATATAATACGAGTGAAATATGTTTAAAATACTAATAATTATTAATAAAGTTATGAATGTTTAAAATGTCCTGTTAGGCAGAGAGCGCGTGACGTCAGACCATTTAAAATAATATTTAATTTCTTTTTTTAAGAAAAAGACAGGAATAAACCTTTAATAGCTTATAAGTTCCATGCTCTTCAAACGATCAATCGAGCAATCGCGTAAAATCTATTTTTATAATATTTTCAATATAAGTCAAATATTCTATTCAAATTTGAATATCTACCTAATTAAGGGAGCTTCAATTCATTTCTTCATCCATATCGATTGCGAAAAACGCGGCCTCTAATACTGATGGAATACCACTAAAAAGATTGCCAAATTCGTTGTGACTGCACCAACATTGAACTTTGAATCGAGACGGTCAATAACGAAAAAAAAACTTCTATAACAAAGAGGTTGAATGTAAACATTTCTCAAAGAAAGGCGGCCTCCCCTTCAACTACATTGATTGAACTGTGATCGACCCTCAAATGTGATGAGAGCCTATTCTTAAACTGCGCGTCCGTCTTTGAAGCCCGTTTTGTGATACTCTCAATGGACGTCAATCGTGAGCAAAATTGTGACTCAACACGAGTCAAAGTTGGAAATTTCACAATTAAACATCCCACGTTTCGTCATTATAATATCGGAACGCGTAACGAAATCCAATTAAATTAATAATAGAATTCAGCTAACTAAAGAATAACTAACTCGAGTCATATTGGCGGTACCATTTACATAAGTAAGGTCAAAATATGACATCGATTGGCTGTATTGTCGTACGCTATGACCCAGTTTTTTTTTTTTTTTAATTACACACGTCTTTTGTTTGTTTAACCAATAAACATTTAAATTACCGTAATGGTAAACGATTAAATTAATTTCAAACCGTAAGAAAACCACATTTGTTTTGTAACGTTACAGAGAAAGCAGCGCAATTCTTGAGTAAGGAGTAAAAATGTTACGTGTCGCGCATGTTTGGGCCACGCTCGTCTATGTGTGAGTGCGTATACTTGTCATCCAACAACGCGTTGAGTGTAAGCATAAATAATAATATAGGTTAAGTATAAATGTTACATAGCAGGCAGTTTTATCCGCCTTCCCGTCGCATGGGAAAAAAAAAATCATTAAAATGGAGCCGGTATTGTCATCGTTTGTTTTAGATGTTTTGTTAAATTGCACTTGAAATGTATAATTCTCATAATCTTCATTTGCTTTTCCAGTACGAATTTCACGTGTATATTTAATGTGCGGCGTATATTTTTTTGCTCACATTGTTGTAATGACGACTTTGTACCTCCATATACATCTATCTATATACCATTTTTATGAAATATATGTTTAACCTACTAATATTTTACAAATGTGAAACTTTTTATGTTTGGATGTTTGTTACTCAATCACGCAAAAACGGCTGAACGGATTTGGATGGAATTTACAGTAATATAGCTTATACATCAGAGTAACATAACGTATGAGTTACTTTTTTCTCCGGAAAAAGCAGAGACGGTTCCTTTGGTAAAAATTTTCATCATAAAACAGTTGAACCGATTTTGATGAAATTTTGCACGAAGATGTTTTACGGTTTGGAATAACACAAAGTAAATTTTGTCTCGGAAAATACACAGTTCTTGTGGGATAGTTATTCTTCATGCCAAAATGGTTAAACGGATTTATCTAAACATGTAGACCACGCTAGTATTTTATAAATATATATTTTTAATACAAATATGTTTAACTGAAATCAGAAATATTTTTCATTTCAAGTACTTCATATTCTACATTCTTCCTATGCTTATGAATACCAGGCGTAAACACGGAATATTTTTTCTAAGCATTGCTCTTCAATTATATTAAATAGTTTCGTTGAGCTACAATCGAAAAAATATTAAAGCGCGAAATTGATTGAACTCGAAATACACGTAAATTCATTGTTGTTTCACTCGCAATAGCTTATAACGCTTAGAAAACCATCAAACAAACAAAAATTTCTTTCTAGCTACGTGTGTAGCATACGATAAATTTATCTGCTAATTAATTTCCATTCCGTAATAACATTTTGAAACTCTGCCATTAACGTCAGCTGGCGGCGATTCGGAAAAGGATGGACAGCGACTCGTGTAATATTTGGCGACACCACCGTTAAAAAAAAACAGCATCCGCTCGTTGAGATCTGATCTGACGCAACGCGGATGTAACGGAGCTCTAAGCTTTTGTTTTCATTAAATATATAGAACGTGTCGCCAGATGACACGGTTTCGTACGTTGTTTAACTGTATCATACCGCACACCGTATATTTCGCGCATACAAGCGATTAGGATTGCTCTCTGAATTATTCACTTTCCGGAGTGTAAAACTGAAGGTACGGTAATTAGTGTCGTGGGTTCGGTTTTATATTTTGTCGACGTCTGTCGTCAGATTTTTAACGTAACGATTACGTCGAGCAAACGGAGAAAGCGGAAATACCGATTCAGTTTCTTACGCAAAATAGTCTGAACAATTTTAAAATAATTTCGTAATGTCATTCATTAAGTACATTGTAACTACATTTGAACGGTATTAGTAGGACGTGTAAATTGATGTTTTTGACTATCGGACCATACATAAAAAAATTTCAGTATATACACAAAATGAATAAACGTAATTTACTTGGTTTGTTCGCCTATTAACAGATTATATATAGCATAGCCATATCATTTAATGTTGCGTTAATTTATTATTTGTTTTCGCACATAACTACTTATGACATATATAGTATTACAATGAAATTATTTGAGCCTTATCTATTTCGAATTGAGCAAAACGCTTACGAAAGTGGAATTACTGTCAACGGAATTACATGGACTAGCGGCAGTATTTCGGCGACCATGGCCTTACACAAGCGTTTCGCTATCGCCTATTAGACGTTTCTGCGTGCAAAAGGCCGACTAGTACAAATATTTGATTACGAAGAAAACGCAGCTATTGCATTATTTTAGCGGTTTGTAATAATTGTGTTATATAAACCGCCGCATAAATATGAATCCGTATAAACGTGCTAAAGTAAACTGATATTGCATATTATTATGTGTTATTCAACCACGTTTCAGGCAGAAAAAGGATCGTTTAAAGTTCGTTCGTTCGTTTAAAGTTAAAATCGAGTTTAAAGATTATTTTCTAAAACATAGATATAAACTAAGACGTGCCCTTCTATATAAGAAAACTTTCAACATCAAAAAAGAGGGATTCGAAGCTGTAGTCAACAGTGCGACGCGAAAAAGATTTTGGGCCTAGGACATATGACATAGAACTTCAATTTTTTATATTATATTTTATATATATTTGTATAAATCGAATTGTATACAGTTCATATAATTATGGAGAGTAGGGAGGTACCTGCCTCGATGACTCCTTTTAGTCATCTCTTACGATAGGCAAAGGATACAGTAACTCTATCTTGAGAAAAATCTCGAGCAATGGATGACCCGCATAATAAAAAAAACGGCCAAGTGCGAGTCGGACTCGCACACCGAGGGTTCCGTCCAAACCTGTAGGTAAATAAGTAAAAGTTATGGTATTTTTATTACAGGTATTATAGATCTAAGTATTTGATATGAATTTAAATTTAATACCTCTACGCGTTCATGAGTAAAGGGGTAGTAAGTTTAAAAGGATTAAAAAATATTTTTATTATATGATGTAACTAAAAATTAATGCTTTTCGCAATTTTCTCTTTATCTGTGCTATAAGACGTTGCCTCGTACCAAATTTTAAGATTCTGAGTTTATGGGAAGTACCCTTTGTTTTGATTCCCTTGCGAGTATAGAAAATTAGCAGCATAAACGGCTGTTATCTTTCGATTGCGTTGGCTTAGAAGTTTGATTTTTTCACAGCTCCAAAGGACAGTAGACCTGAGTATTTGATATGAATTTAAATTTAATACCTCCACGCGTTCCTGAGAAAAAGTGTCTTGACAGAAAGAGAACAAAGTGATCCTATAAGAGTTGTGTTTTTTATTCCTTTTGAGGTACTGAACCCTAAAAAGGAGAAATATGAAGGGAAATAAATATGCGTCAGTGGAAATTATGACGTTATAATGACGTTACAGGAAACGTCATTATGAAGATGTTAGTTTTTTTTCCTCGGTTTCCTCATATTTATGATTATCTCGATCATCAATTGCTCTACTGATAGTGAAATCGTCATAATAAAATCTGAATTCACCAGAGTATTTTTCTCAGTGTACTTTTCGGCCAAGACTACTGGCTGCAGAACTGGCTGAATGGCTGCCACCACTAAAACAACGTATTTATGCCCGAATGGGATCGACCTTCCCCAATTCATTAGGCAGTCTCGTTCTGGACTATGGCAGTTTCTCAGGAGACCGTGGAAGACTAAGTGGCCTTCTTTGCCGCTTTGTGTGGCCGACTTGGAGTCACCGCTCGGGTTTCCAAGAAAGGCACTCTTCGAGCGTGTTTGGGCTGCATCCTTATCTCCTCTGCATGGGCGAGACTGCGCCGTTCTTATTCATCGGATCTGATTTAGGTACTACCCGGAGCAGCCATGCCCAGTAAGCATCTGTGTCAATCTGTAGGTGGTGTTCCCCTCCATCCGTTCTAGCCAGGCTACAAAGCTCAGCAGAATAGCTTCGACAAAGCCTTTAGGCGGACGACACGACTCTGTTAACAGACCCTCGCATCGATAGTCGCCAAAATATCACGTCACGACTCGTCTCGTCATGTTTTGTATACAGGATGAGGTTTTAATGACCAGCCAAATTTTAATATAATGATCTTTGGTAGAAAATAGATAGCCGTCTTGTTTCCTTTTAGTATCGTTCTATAGAAAAATATTGAGATATGACTACACAAACCTTTCGCAAAAAAACCAATAATTCTAGTAACCATTCATGCCCGCCGTCCCATTCTGTTTCAAGGCCTCGGGCGCAAATGTTATAAAATAACACTGTAGATAAAATAATTTATTATGAAAATGTAAGCCATATTTTTTATTTACGCAATAAGGTCTATTGGTGATACCTATAACATCTAGAAAAATTTTGGCCGGTTACTAAAATCTCACCTTGTATATGTGATATATGTCTACCAATATGAACGTTGTCAGCATTTGAGTAAAATTTGCAAAAAAGTTAATAATTTACCAAATCAAACTTCTTTTAAGCATGCTTCCTTATGCATTTCAAAAATATTCGTGCCTATAAAAATTGCTTCACTTTGTTTTATTTATTTATTTCATTCTCATAATTTTAGAAGCGCCGTAGGCGTGTAAAATTTGTACATGTATATATTTGTACATAATCAAATAAATCAGCAACAAGGACGCTACCTGTCGGTGTAATTACAAATCGATTGAATGAGTGCTGCGTTTCAATTGTCGGCGCTGGTTGCGTGAAATAAAGGGAGGACACGGTTGATTGCACGACCGCGTATAAACTACTGTTGTCATTGGGCGAATCTTCCTACTTCCTACTACAATACCATTGTTTTAACGTACACGTTTTAGTCGGAACGTTTTGCGATTACAAGCAAAAAACGATTACTATTTAACGAATATTATATTAGGTGCTTCACTATAAGATAATCAATTTATTCGCGTCAAATAGCAGTTAAAAAATTCATTCAAACGTGTGTACAGTAACAAAACTGTTGATTGTGCAAAATTTTATATTCCTAACTAAAATATATAACGGGTGTGACAGCCTTGGCTTAATCGACGAATGTGATATATTTAAAACAGACCGAAATCAACTGTGGCCAAGCAACAGGTATACGGCAAATTAGCGGATTAGTGTACAACAGCGAACGGGCGAAACTAGAATTTTGCGGACCGTTAAATTATTGTAAACGATGGTCGTTTGCAACGAGTGCTCAGGTATTAAGGGCAAGTTTCACAATATGCGAATAAAGTTACCATTAGTTACCCGATAATAAAATATGCACCAAATTGAAAATGTTGTCGAGCGAATCATAACTGTGCTTCTATATACGCCACGTCCACGATAGCGATCAAAACCTAGGGACAAAATTGTATTTAAATGCCGCTGGTACTTAATAATTGTACCAATGTACTTTGACCGTCCATCCGTACGTTCGCACTCTAACGTCGTTATTTTTCTAAACTTGGCACAGAAGTTCCCTTTGACTTCTAGTTTTGTTAGTGTCTATTACAGCTGATTGGAGGAATAATGATTTTCTTACTTTTTATGTTTTAGTCCGCAACAAAGATAGTTTGAAAATGACTTGATGTAGGTTAAAAAAGCGCTTACAAGTACTGTCTCGTGCTCCCGAACTGTCTGAGCATTCAAAATAAGCAGGCTAACAATTTGCTCATGAGCGCTTTTCCTTTAAAATAACCGGTTCATGGTAAACTGTGTGTATTGAAGTTTTACTTCGATAATTAAATTACGATACTATATAACGTAATATAAAATATTTTAACCACATGATGATGCTCCATGTAACAGCAAGCCACATAAAGACTTAAAAAATTCCTAAATTTTACGCGTGTACATAAATAGTTGCTTTTTTGAATGTTTTTGTAATTTCTTTTTAAACGTATTGAATTCATACTTACTAATCAGCGGTACTTACCAAATTCGTACTTTTGACTTGCTTTTTCGTATTACAACGTGCCTCTATCAAGGTCTCTATCGACCTCAATAAATTATTCCTAACTAGAACGAATTTTATAAGATATCTCGCAATTTTATTTAAATCATTAAATTTATTATCGATCGCATAAAAAATGGCCAAACACAAATTGATTTAAGTATAACAACTGTGTCACGAAAAGCTGTGTTCATACTGAAAACGTGCTACTTAAAATTTATTTAACGTCAACAATTTGTTTTTAAACAGAACGAGTTTCAGGTGATTTCATTATTTTATTTCAATTTGTCGACTGTGACTTCATATAATACACAAAAACGTATCGATTCGGCGTCATATGTATACAAGCTTTATTTATAATAAAAAAACGCTTTAAACTTTTTAAAAACGCTTAAAAAATTAAATTAAATCACACCTTCACCATTGTTAATAATTTGTAATAATAAAGCAGTTAGTTTACTAATTACAATTAATTTTCGGTAACTACGCTGTCATGTGTATTTTCGACGGTCCGTTTCGATTACATATAATTTGAATGAACATATAAACGTTTACATCCTTTATAAGAACATACTAGAAATAAAAAGGCTTATACATACATTTATATAAATAGATAAAATATATTATTATGCTATTTATTTTTGAGAAAGCACGTAATTAAAAAAGACAACAATACCGTATCAAAAAAATCATATTAATAGATAAAAACCGGACGCCTTTTGGATTACGCACAGCACAAAGTTCCGTACCCATGCCGATAGTAAAACCTTATCATAATAAACCGAATTCGTGTGAACTTCACACCGAATCAACTCGATAACTTGATACTTCACAAGAACCGTTAACTAACTCACTCAAAGAAGCAATTTTGAAACCGAATTTTCCTTAAACGAAACTTAATTTTTAAAAAAGTATGAAATAACTTAGACTCTTCTTGAGGTGGTATGGAATTTATTTTCTTTTGACTTTTTATGTAGGGACCCCAAATATATTTTTTTTTTAAATTTTGAAACACCTATATACCGATTTAACTATGCCATGTAATGAATAAGCTAGCTATTTTAGGCAAATTTTAGCTGAAATAATAATTACTTGTCAGCGTCTTATCAATGTGATCCGGTCAAAGCCCCGAGCTAATTATAAACGACCGATTAAATTGTAGAATTAATCCAATAATAATAAACGTCTGGGACGCATTGAGGTCATCTTTGCCTTATAATATGTTTCCTTAGGTAAGTTTTTCTAAACTATGATATTTCTAATGAAATGTGGGTAATCAGCTGAACAAGACAGCATTTTTACAGAAAAAAAAGAAAAATGTTAATTATTCGTAGGTTTTTTTTCGTTTTCTATACGGGAATGCGGAAATTTCAAAGCCACGTTAAAGCCTATACTGTGACGTCACAGATCATAAGTTGACTGGCGCGGGCGCATCATCGCCAGGCGTACATCTTCAGATGGTCTGTAACGTCTACTAGGTATAAGTGCCATTTGAAGATTTTTAAAATGGCGACAATTTTAAATTTTCACACGGTAAAAACAAATTCTCAAATCAAGAAAATATTGTTTCATATATACGGAAGAGAATATTCTCTCAAAACAAGTAAATATTTTTTCTTCTAAATTTATCCATACTCAGACCAACAAAAATGTGTTGCAACAATAATATATTTTCTTATTTAAAAAAAATATCCTCTTCCTTATATATAAAACTAATTTTCTTGGTTCAAGAAATCTTTTTTTGTAATGTGCACATTACATTCGAACTTATGAGACACAATAAATCGAACGCACTTTATCAAAACGCCTTAACACATTCATACCTAGCTGACTGACCGCAGACTGTACTTTAGTTTTTGAGATTTAAACATGAAAAAAATTCTTGATGTTCAGTGCTTTACAAAACCAACTAATGCTTATCGAAAATCCTACATTTAGAAGAGGATCGTCGTGACTACTTCTAGTCAACGGACTCCCCGACTATATCGTAAATATATTCAGCGACGATGGTCGAGTCGTTCCCTGCCATAATCAAGTTCAAATCCAGACAATAATACCTCAATGATCGTTATCGGCTTATTTGGACATTTCACTACATCAGTCTAGTGATAGGTTATATAATTGGATTTATTCAGTAAAATGAGGTTCTAAGTTGAATTCCCTAATTCCTAAAGAATCTCTAGTTTTGTCATTTCCCTACGACTATACTATAACGTCTCGTTCCTTTTCAATAGTTTTCAATGAGCCAAGAATTTTGTCATTTTGAATCAATGAATGTCGCTTTGAACCTATTCGTAAGGAATAGAATGAAACATAAACCTTATTGTTTATGCTTTTGTACGTGCATATAAGATTAAGATGAAGTTAATATTGTAATATTGCCTCATTGTATCAATCCAAAAAGTACACACACATCTAGGCACAAAACAAAAAAACCAAATTGACATTGGAAACTTTAGCGAGTTGCAAACAGTCGTGTATTAAAACTCAAAAAGCCAGACTCGTAATTTTACGCAAAATCTTTTTCAAGTTGTGTCATCGGCAAGACAATTTCTTCAGAGTGTGTTCACACACGAAGGTTACGTGATCGGTGGAACTATGTCGAATCGGAACAAACTATTCGTGAGCCGTATAATGCTCGTCGCTTTCTCGGTCGATCTCACGAACAATGGAACAAACGTAAACAGTGCCTAAGAAAACATAGAGACCGCCTTACATCTCAATAGGCGTTTTCACAATTTTTGCTCCCTTGTTTCACAGCGCATTCGTGAGTTATGAAAGTTTTTTTCGTGTAACCAACGATGGTGCCGCGGCGCTAAAGTAAATGCATTCGGTGTGAGGATAGTGTCTTTGTTGCCATTTTTCTCCATGATACCTGAAGCAGCATGTTCAGAGCTATTTGGATACCACAGAGTGGGGAAAGCTGCGGCCTGCAAATTCGATTGTAGGCAATAGAATCCCTACTAATATTATAAATTCGAGAGTGAGTTCACAGGTATATCCCAGAAAATACTTGTAGATCTATAGCGTAATTTTCTCTTCGAGTCGAATCCTTTTAGCTGTCCCCGTACATGTGTGTAGTCCTAGCGGGAAAACCGCGAGACAAAAGCTAGTTGAATAGATGCAGAATTAGAACCATTATTATATTTATTTATATTTCGTATGTCTATTTGTCTGTTTGCCTCCTTGTTTATATTTTCATCATTATTGCTTTATGATTGCTTTTTGATACGGCCACACGGCTGCAGTACCTACGTGGCAGTTCTATCAATGTTCAGGATTTCATAAAACCGGAAACTGGAAAAAACGGAACCCTCATAGAATCATCTCGTGTTTGTCTATCCGTTTGTCAGTCTATTTTCTGCGAATTTACTGGACGAAAAAAAAGTTAAATTTGGTACATATACAGAATTAGGTAAACCAACCACGGATGTATATAGCGTAAATAAACGAATTCTTATTTTCGGTGGTAAATTAAAAAGGTTGTAAAGTTCATCATGTGACGTATCTAATCAAAGAGCTCGTTATTGTAGTTTTCAAAGGTAGTGCTTAAATGAATCGAAGAAAATGAACAAAAATCGAGCATTTCCTTGTCTCCGCAACTACTGAACCTAAAATGAAAGTAATAAGGAATATAGAGGCTCATTTTAATTTTACAGGAAAGCTTAAACGAAAATGCTAACTAAGACTATAAATTCCCGTGGGACACAGAAAACCATTGTAAAGAGAAAATGCCTATATAATGTGTTGCTGAATGTCACTATGAGAGACAATAAGTTCAATTGGCCTAGCGGTTAGTATGGTA
Source organism: Luffia ferchaultella (assembly GCA_949709985.1). Taxonomy (NCBI): domain Eukaryota; kingdom Metazoa; phylum Arthropoda; class Insecta; order Lepidoptera; family Psychidae; genus Luffia; species Luffia ferchaultella. Next base: position 11,021,870 of record OX453253.1, on the reverse strand, counting down.
GCCTACTTATACGTAAGGAGTCGAGCTCGAATTCTTGCCAGATTTGGTCGGATTTAAAAAAAAAAGTAGGTACTGCGATGATTTATAGTACGGAACCCTCTCCACGCAAATTCGATTCGCCCTTATTTTTAATCGTCCGATAATCATAATTTATTATGCGATTTAATAAAATTAAAATGTAGAGCAAAATTTGAACAATCAGATATTTTATATTTTGGCGTATTTATAAGTTCATACATATTTTCCTATCCCGTAGTTTCATAAATATAATAATTATCTTTATTCGTCATCTATGTCTAGTAGATAAAATAAAATAATGGAAAATAGGACAAGCTCTTAATGAAATCTTAAAGAAAAATTATAATTATATCATGACAACCGCAACCTATTTCAGTCAATCATCACTCTTTATACGACTGTACAGCTTTTGGTTTTTAATAATAAGCCTAGAAACAATGTAAGGGTTCATTCCGATTTTCATAGATCATCAAACTACTTCAACATTTTGAGAAGAGACGTTTCTCAGTTTATCAATTCCTATTTTTAGTTCAATAAAAATAGATCTAAAAAAACGTAGAAATCTTTTTAAAAAACCGATAGTAGTACCTACATGCCAACTGGCATGTGTTCGAATTCAAAATCATATAAAATTTCGCCCATTTTCATCGAAGAATACTAAGTATATCGTTCATTAACTAGGTATAGTCTCTATGTCATGAATATCTATCTAGATTTATTTAAGTAGGTATCGCATCGACTGGTATCACGTAGTTATTAGGTCAATGTCGCACATTACCTGAGTGCATCTGTACAAGGCTATTATAAACAATATTGCATTTTCATACGTTTTGCAGTTAAATCTCTTCGACGAGTTTATTATGTACTTAACTGACTTCGCTAAGCGATTACATTGAATACTCTTTGTTAAATGAAGATTGTTAAACGAAGAAGGTTAAATGCTATATTACTGTATGCGTATTCGCAACATATTTTATCTCGAAGAGTCAACAAATCGTAAGGAACTGTACAGAAGTACAAAATAACCTTGTATATAAGTAAACGTTATTTGTCAAACCGTGAAAAAAAGGCTAGATAAAATGCATATAGGAAGTAAAATGGCGGTCTTTGGTCAATGTCAAGTGATAGCATTAGGATTATGGAAACACCAAGGTTAGTGACACCAGGCAAGGGTGCTGGCGTGTAAAATAAGCAACAAACAAAATTCTGTGAAGTGCGAATTTCGTTAAAAGTGCTCGGTTCGATTTGATTTGGTAATCTCGATCCTCTTAACTATATGCAAAATTCGACGCACGTTTATGTTGCCATTGTATATCGAGGACAACTTTCTATACTTTATCGTATAGTTTAATGAAATTACTTAATTATTACGAAATAAAGGAGCAATTAATGAAAATTTTAAACAAGTCGAAAAGTAAAAGCCTATACATCATACCCGCCGCATGATAACCAACGTAATAAGATACAAGAATTAATGGACCACACACAAAAAGATTAATAAAAGATATACCTACTATAAAAACCAGTATGCAATTTCTCCTGTCCAGATAGAGAAAAAGTACTAAATTGTGCACTTTTTAAAGTGTAATCTACGTCATATATGACACATGAACTAATCTAAGTGGCAACCTAAAGATGGCTAGTAGAAGTACCCAAAAAAACTAGTGCTGACAACCCTGAATTTATCCAAATCGCCGGCCGCATCCACAAAAGTACACGCTTGGGACTCGAACTTACGTCATCAGATACACGAAAAGGACAAGTTCTGTATGATAACATAAAACTTTATATGATAACATATAACACTGTCACAGTGCTGCCTCTCCAGACCGATGGTAGACAAAGTTTTGTATTCCGGCCCATCCGGTGTACCTGCACCGTCTTCTACCCATAATAAAGTATTCACTCGTAGCTTAAATGATTATATAATTATTTTTATTTCATTTAACAAGATTGATAATTAATTAAATGGATGTGTGTTTTTTCCAGTTACAAAATAATGTCCTTTAAATAATGGAGTTCCAATGGACGGTTAGCTACACAATAAATTCGATAATGAGCGCTCATTCTCATTTTTGTTTTTTGTAGAAATATATTTATTAAAAAATAACTAGTCAGTAATATAATTTTATTGATGACTTCAAAAGAGGCGAAGTTATAAATTCTTAGTCGGTCGCGCTTTTGAGGGCATACGGCACAAGTCCATCCGCACGCAGCATTTTATGACTATATGGGCTGACGCGAGTTTTTTTTTTCAAGATCACAAAACATTCCAAATAAACAAGCCAAATTTCAGCTTCATAGTACTGATCTGCGAATTAACTGTGTGACATACAAACGGACGGGGGGACATGGAGTTTTATAGGATTCGGAAAACTAAAACACAAAACTTAGTTTGCCATCGGTTTGGTTGGACAGACAGCACTGTGGCAGTATTCTATAACTATATGCTGTCACACAGGACTTATTTATTTGTATCTTTCTTGCATCTGATAACGTAGACTCGAACCCTAAAAATGTACTTAATGTACAGGAGAAATTCCATGATTTTTTTTTAAACCTATCTAATTAAAGAATATCTAATCAATACCTATTTTTTAATAAATGTTTTCTTGCATGGTCCATTATTAGTTCTTGTATCTAAAGTACATCAGGCCATCATGCGGAGAGCTGCCGGATTACTAGGACACTTATAAATCAGTTTCCTGGGTCGGAACTGGTAGCTGTTTTTTTATTATGTGAGAATAGCTCTTTAACGGATTAACATCAGGTCACAAAATTATTTTCTTTTATTACTTAGAAGAAGTAATATGGGATTAGAATAATTTTTTTATTGTGGTGCGGTTCGACCAAAAGTATTCTGAAAACTAAACAAAGGCGCTTAAACGTAAATTATTCATTTATTGTTTTTCTTCATCAAAAAGTAAGTCTGGTGGACGATTCGTAGATAAAAAGAATTGTCATTTTTTACAACCTTTGTCGGTATTTCACGGAAGCCCTTGGGGTTAAAAACAATGCACCGGCAGTATAATGGCAAGATACTTTAACAGGTAGTTACAAATCTAAGGGAATGCTGAAACGGGTTCAGTTATTTCTGATTTTATTTTTTGTACCTTAAAGCTCTGCAAGTTAACTACACGCAAAATCTTTCGTAGAAACTGTTTTCAGATATAATAGGTGACATTATTGTTATCGATGATTTGATAACGGTTCATATAGCGAAAAAGGTTAAACTAGTCATTATATAATACTAACCACTATAATTATACTAATAAAAAAGTAGGTAAATAAAATAAACACAGCAAACAAGAACTAGTCCAGAACAAACAGACAGATGAGGAAGAGAAACGGCAGCGGGAACGTAGGTACACAAAGATTTTATGACATAAGGTAGCAACAGTAGCCTCGAAAGTGCAAAGGTTTTGTAAAAAAGATAGGTAAACGAATAAATTTAATTCCGCATCGCCTACCAAAAAATACAGCACACAAAACAAGCTATACGATTAATATATATAAGTATGCAATTATTTCACTGTTTTAATCATTTCCGTGAGAATAAAATGTTAAAAATAAAAGTATGTGTATGTTTTTTTTTTCACGTGGTTTTTACAGAATAATACTACTCCTACAATCCGATAGCCGATACCAAGTATTATTGTAAACAAAAGATATGTTTGTACATCGATTATCATGTACGACCTCTTGTGGAAGCAAAAGGAACTATGCCAATTTTATTTCTCGAGTACGCCTAAAGGTTTTCAGTTTCTATATTGCAAATATAGATGGCAGTAGTGTTTTTTTTTTAATGTACATACAATTCGGTTATACATTGTCAATATAATAACGTGAATCTGAAACATAATGTTAATTAAGACAATATTTATAATTTCAATAAATTATTTGCAACGTTTCCTGAAATTGATTGATTTACGTTTTTATATAAATAATTAAAACTATCACTGTCCATAGAATATTGTGTAACATTATGACAGCATATAATAAACATGAATAAACATTACCACCATATTAATTTATTCGAGCTGTCTCTAACTTATTCGGGAGAGACGTCTTGCATAGCGGCTTTGGCTGAACATTTTTTTTTTAATATTTTTGGCTGAAGAGTTATTTTTCATTTGTTTCATTATTATATACAGTAATTATGTATATTGGTAGCTCTCAATGAGTTTTATATAAATTATTTTATGAATAGCGACACTAACTGTCCAATCATTGTAATCAGTTTATTTATCTTCAGGTATAAAATAATCTCTGTAGTTAACGAACATATTACACATTACTTGAAAACTAAACCAGCTTCTTTTTATCTTTTACAATGTTTACAACGTCAGAATAGTAATAATATCTGGGACATCCCACATGGCGCCATTTAGCTCCAAACTAAGCAAAGCTTGTGGGTACCAGACAAGTAATACACACACTTAAATATCCTTAAATATTCTTTTTTATACTATATACATTTATAGATATTTTACACGCATCCACAGAAAAACAGACATGTTCATGCACACAAATATTTTGTCCCGGGCGGGAATCGAACCGCCGACCCTTGGCTCTGCCGTTAAGGTCTCTAAACACTCGGCCACTCGTTAAGTCAATGGAATCGACTAAGGGCTTCTTCAACATACAGAAAACACGCAAGTTCTATTTCTTTATAGACCTCTCTACCTACTGCTACTTATATTGAATCAGCTAGTTTGCTCTTAAAATTTTAATTCGATCGCACTATAAACCTCGACTTCGTAGAACTTCTATTACAAAATATTCATAAGCAAACATAATTGGAAATATACAATGATTTTAACAAACTTTTAAAGTTTGGTTACTAATAGGCCTCAGACAATATATGTTTTTTTTTTTTTGTTGTTTTGTGAAAGATAATTTATTACCTTACCTTATTATCATATGTATTATGTAATATATATCATCTAATTCATTGATACTTCGAGAATGACCGAGCCAAATGTAGAATGAAATGATAAGAAATACTTTTATAAGGAAAATCTAACAAAACAGAATGATTTTTCTTGGAAAAAATTAAATGAGTATATTAGAGCATTGAATAGGTAAAACTAAAGGCGGTGTCAAAAAAGAATAAATACCTATGTAACACAACATTACTTTTTTAGTTTAATAAATCATAAGTTAAAAACTAATTATTGGAATAACTAAATAAACAAAATTTCAATGTCGGATAATGTCATACTCTTTATATAATATTGCACCTGCTCGGAAAGCGTTGTAACGCTTTTTAAAAAAGGAGGCGGAAATTCCTTCTTTATTGCTGTGGTAGAGAAAAATGTATAAATATATTACTCCCGCTTTCTTTTCTAATATTAAAATACGAATCCTTTATATGAAAACACAAAACGGTACTGGCCACTTACTTTTTATTCTGAATAAAAATTTACAAAAAAAGCAAACTAACGTTAGAGCCGTCAAGCTGCTTCAAATTATATATAAAAAAACGATTTCTTTTAGTAATATGTAAAATGCTTAATTTACATAATATTTTACTAAAAATGTCCTCTAGAAGCGACAGTGACGATTCGTTAACTTCAATAGGATTAAAAGAAGCTGCTCCAGCTGTTTTTGACAAATTGTTGGAACCGGTGAAAAGTATTGTTGCAAGTTTTAATAACTGTATTACTTTTAATATTAACTTCAATTCATAAACCTTTTATTTGTTTCATTTTCGTGTGTTTAAGGCTATCCGCCTGCGGCGTCGGTAATCGGTCCTTTTCTTCCCTCGAAGAACAATTTACTATTTCTGTTTCAACGAAAGATATCCGTTTTTACTCGTACAGACACATAAAATGTCTACTTCTTGGCCTGTTATATACCTTATTATAATACATGATGGGCAAGAAATCTCGCCCCCTTCTGAGATGGGCCATCAAGAGGGACACTGCGTCAAAAATAATACACTTACATTTAACTAAAATTATTTTCTGTAGAATGTGTTACTTCGTTAAAATTATTGTTACTATTTATCTTGAATAAACGTACCGTTCAAAATTAGTTACATTCAAAATTAAAACTAAAGTAACATTACAAAGTTTAAATTTCGTAAAAAGGAGTCATAAGGCAACTTTAGGCGTTTGTTATTTGGAAAAGATAATTGGTTATTTCTTATGAGTAGTTTTAAAAATTGCTCTCTATTAATAAGAATTCTAAAATGGTAACATAAATTGAAAATATCTTTTCTCAATAATTATACTATATATATATATACACAACAGGTCTCTATCTCTAAAAGATACATATATATATATATATATATATCTTTTAGAGATAAAGACCTGTTGTGTACTGTGTTAGTTTATGTTCATCCATAATAAATGAATCTAAATATTACAAAGTTGTGGATAACTTTTTATTGAACTGTTTTACCGAAACATTGACATTGTCGAAATCAAATTTTTTTTTTAAAGCATTTTCTATCTGTGGATTTATTTTCAAGTAGGTAAACATTACAATGCACCGTAGAAACTAAAAGTATAATGCTTCCTGAAAGTGTGTTCGATTTCGTATATTAGTGATGAATTTGTTATATTTACGATAGACATAGGTATTTTCCGTTAAGGTTATGAAAAGGACTATAAAGACTATGTATCTTTAATTTAATTCCTGGACCAGTGTAATTAATGGTGGGTCATACCGCATCCATGTAGTAATAAAATATCAATGGGTCTTATTAGTTTAACGAGTGTATCTGTCTGTGGCATTGTAACTCCCAAACGGATGAACTTATTTTGATTTAGTTGTTTTTTTTTCAATATGACTTGATCTAATGTTCTTAGCTATGATTCAAGAAAATTAGTTCGCTCTTTTGAAGATAATCATCTCTTTTTTAGTTGCTGAAGGGATGCCAGCAATTTCCATAGGTCTGATCGATTAGTTTGCTATCCTATTACTTTCATGACATTGAAAGAACATGGTACTGCAGCGTCACTTGAAATCTGCAGGATATTGAACGCCTCACCCATTCACATTGGAGGTTTCGTTTTTGGGCTCTTCGGGATGATTATGGAGCAGGAAGGAGAAGTGAAGATAAATTTGTGAGGGAATTTAAGCAATTTTCACTAGTTCAATCGATATAAAATTTTAGTATGCGACGTAGTGCCGCTTGTGGAGAATTAGTGTAAATAGCGTAAAGTGAACGAAAGAATGATTAACCTGGGCACTACAAATTAACACATTTGGGTTAGATCCAAGGTCACGGCCATTTGATTGACACAGACAATTGATTGATAATAAATACATAGTTTAATAAACACGATTTAATATGGTTCGGTGCTGTATGCTTATAATAAGGCATGGCGGGGTTACAGTACGGACTACGAACGAGGGAGGTGATTAAATGATTATAAACATCTATTCATAAGTGAATAAATGAATTACGATTTGGTATATTTTGTTAGGATGAAAAATGATCAAATAATAATTAAATTCTTAATTCAATAAAACCCCGATGCAAAAATACATTTGAAAAGTCTTAAATAACACAGGTTTATTCATTTTCAAATGATTTTTTACAAAATAATATGATGTCCGTTTAGATTTTAGTCCGGTTAGAAGTTATAACTGACTGACCGGTCGGCCTAGTGGTTAGAGACCCTAACCGCGGAGCCGAGGGTTGTGGGTTCGATTCCCGCCCGGCACAAATATTTGTGTGCATGAACATGTCTATTTGTTCCGTGTCTGGGTGTAAAAGTATCTATATATGTATGTATTATTTAAAAAAAAGAATATGTAAGTATGTATATCAGTTGTCTAGTACCCCCTAATACAAGCATTATACTTGCTTGCTTTGGGACTAGATGGCGCTGTGTAGAATGTCCCGGATATTATATTATTATAACCGTAAACAATATAAAATATTTCTTATAAACGTTTACAACTTGGCCTATCGAGAACTTGTAAAATCGTGCGGTTTTAAGAATTAATCATTGAATACCATTATCGGTTGGTAATCGATAAGATGGCAATGAGATTCATTGCGTTATTATTATCAATACCTACTCAAAATGAGAAAAATCATTAAATATTTTTATCTGCCTACGAAACACGAAATACTGTTATTATTGAACTATTAACATATAGTCGTGTATATGATTATACATATATTTCATATTGGTTTTGTAATCGAATATATGGTTGAAAAAAATTTAAAGACGAAACATGGATAAACAAACTAAATCATATTCTAGAAATCAAAATATTGTTTCGTGTGTAAATTAAGCACCCATCGCATAGTTTCATATTGATCTTTAAATGAGTTCAATGGCATAGAGACTATAGGAGAAGTGAATGAACTGACGACGACTACGCTTCGCGGTCTTTGTGCGTAGGAACTTTTTCATATATATATATATTTCATTATTAGCCTTGAACATTATAAAAATAATATAAAACTGATGTACTCTAAATCGGACATGTATGTAGACATATAAATTATAATCTAAGGCGCTACTCACAATATACTTATTTTGAATTTTGATTTTTATCGTTTTGTCGAGCTTTTTCTGCAACTATTTGTATTATCTAAACTAGTCGGTGTCGAAGCGGTTTTGTAGAGTGAAAGTTGACCAACTCGATACCTCCCGCACATTTCACCGATGCAGAATTCCATAACTGCAGTATTTAGGATTATGCATGAACTGCATATGCTTTACAAACTTAAAATTTCGTATTGTACACGAACTACCCAGCAAGTCGAATTTTAAAGTATTACAAAATATCACAGTACCTACCTATATTCATCCACATCTCGGTTAATGTTTATTTAATGGTTGTCGTTGTTGCACAAAACTTTCTAATCGTCGCGATACGTCGAAGGAACAGCCATTAAAAGATATATATACGTGCGCGTTAGGTAATAAGTTTTATAAAAAAAAAACTAAAAATGTAAACACACAAAAAAAAAATTGTAAAATATTAAAAAGTCAGTAAAATGAAATTATTAATATTTAAACTCCACATTCTTTAGGGTGTCGTCACAGAATTAACTATTATTGCAGTAGTATTTTAGACGAAACTTTTAGTTCCTTAAGGCGATGTTAGAAGCTGAGGACGGCATTTTCAAACAACGATATCGCTTAAAGTATTTCATGTATCTTAATGTCTTTAAAATATATTAAATCACTGTCATCGTTTTATACGACGTTTGTTTTGAAATTATTATTTAATAAGTTTTACAGATTAAAAATAAATCGTAAAAATACCTCTTAAAAATCCATTTATCAATCATTGTAGCTGAGCAAGAAGTTTGTTATAGTTGAAAAAAATATATTATATAGATTTCATAATTCTGTATTCGATGCTCGTTTTGTATTTTTCAATAGGCGTTTCAACTAAAAGAAATTAAATTTTAATAATTTTGCACTTACGCCCTTTAATTTCAAGCGGTGCGCTATTGTGCGTCTCCCTTGTGTAAAGCACGAACTTGTATAACAAGGTATGTCGCCTTTGGGGCCAATGGGCGGCGACATTCTGAATTTTCGTTGGCTTATGACATTCTCTTAAATGTAATAGTTACCTACGTACATAAAAATGATGGCATATTCCAGGCCTACCAGTGTTCATAAACAAAAATAGAGTTTATCTAATGTTAAATAAATATTAACAACGTTCCGACTGTCATCGTAGAAAATAATGTGCTTTTTACGTAGCTTTTATTTTAATTTTCCTTTTAATTTATCCATGTAATTTGGAATAAAATATAAATAACAAGGAAGTCGTGACTGCATATGGCAGGGTTTCAATGCAAAATTCTTGACTAAATGTCTTTGTTCTGTGGGAAGTGTGTGAAGACGCGTTGCCGTGGCGCAGCACGATTCCCCTAAGCCTGGTCTTTAAACGTTTCTCCTGCACAGCTCTGAAACCTTTTGGCAATGCTACTGTTGTATACCATTCTGAGTTAACTGATTTACAATTTTCTAGCACTAATGTCAAAAGATGTTCACACCCTGAAAAAAAAAACTGGCTACCATTTTTCCTCAATGTTTTGAAGTCTTCGTAATTTTGTTGTCATGTAGCCACCTGAAAATACTCATACCGACGAACGATTCTTGCTTTCCGCATCATATCTTCCGCATCTATGTTTCGTCTCCAGTAATGATTTCAGAACACTCTATAATGTCTAATTTTAGCAACGTAGTCGCATTTGTCGGCACTAATCTACACGGGCTCCTCTTTCCATTTCGGAGAGGACACGTGGTATCCAAGAACAAAAAAGTTCCTTCACGACAACATGTTCATGTAAGATGGTATGAACACTAACCGAATCAATATCTAAGATTCTCTATATGTCCTTATATGTGATTCGTGATTCTTCTTGCACCAGCACATCAGTAATTCAAACATTTTTTACAGTGACTGTGGTTGGCGGGCGTCAACTTCTATCGTCATCTTCAAGGCTGCTTTCTGTCCCTTTTAAATTCGTTAAACCACCTTAAAATCTTTGTTCGAAGAGTAGATTTCGCCCAAATCTGATTTTAAACGTTCAAAGCAAACACTTAAGATAAACCAAATAATAATAGACATGATACGCTAATATTCAAGCTCTTATTATGTAAGCACCTAAGCTCCATCGTAGCAGACGAAAAGGTGGAAAGTGATGACAGAATAAATCCCAAAAAAAAAAATCTAATTAAATTGTTGTAAATGGCTCTTCACGTTCGATATTAAAATAAATTAGCTATTTAAAAACGTAGTATATAATTGCGTTCCATTATTTTTTATCACAAAACGTATATAGATAGTGACCTATGTACCCTAATTACGAAAAGAAGATATTATAATCATAAATATGGATAAGCAAAATTAAAAATACATGCCTTCATACAAATGCAAGAAATATAACGGATTTTCCATCTATAACTTGAGATTTTTTTTTTTAAATCATTTTTTTGCCATCAATATAAACAGAGTAGTGTTTCAAAGACCTTCACACTAGGCACAGCTTGTATTGTATTCTAATTTGTGAACCATCGTGCTTAGGAGGAATGTCTAGTGGCTAAATTGATACATCGTAACAAAAAAAAATTGTGAAAATTAAAAATTTCTATAAATGAAAAATTTCGATAACAAATGCAATTACTTTCTTGTTGAACATGTGAAAAATATAACAATTAAAAAAACCCCGCGCATTTAAGTCTTGCTTTTCTTATAATGTATCAAAATATTTAAAAAAATAATAAAAATGTTATAAACCTCATTTTCGTTGATCTGAATACCATCTGAATACCATATTTTTTTGTCCCAATCGGTTAAGGTTTGATAGGGTGCAAACCATTAACGCCACTTATATGGAAATTTGCCACTACACATTCCTCTTAACCGTAACTCGTAGACTGCATAAACTTAATTTATGCCATAGTCACGCACCGACAGTTGATCAAAATAATAAATTATCTTGTTTTAAGACTGTGTTTTTTAATTATTTCACTCTTTTTAAGAAGCCCAAATTTTTAATCATCATCATCATCAGCCCGTTTTTACCCCACTGCAGGGCCTTAAGCCTCCCCCAGGGTGAGGAGGGGGGCTTGGAGCTTAAGTCCACCACGCTGCTCCACTGCGGGTTGGGAACTGTAACGACCGCCATCTATTGACAGCCTCCGGGACCGACTGCTTAACGTGCCTTTCGAAGCACGGTGTCAGTAATAGTTATGAACTTAAGTCAGAAAAACTCATTGGTACACGCCCGGATTCGAACCATGGCCCTATGGGGCCTTATAAATTTGAGACCGGTTCGTTGCGCTCTGGGCTATCACGACACAAAATTTTTAATACACTTTTATAATCTTTTTTTTCGCTTAATAGGGGGACATATATAGGTCTCTTAAGGTATTACGCAGTCTCTACTTTTTAAAAAAATATCATATTTTTACAATTTAAAACATTTTTTCCGAAACAATTATCGATACAGTGTGTTACTGAATAAAACGCATATAGTGGGCAATCAATGTTGTAATATAAGTGAGTAGAGAGTAGTAATAAGTGGTTACCAGCCGATTATACAATACTAGAATGGCAGTTAACACTGTCAGCGTTAAGAATCGGCTAGTTTACGCCCTAGATGCACAACATATTAATTTTCACCAAAGATCACAATATTATCTGGAATATGATGCATAAATTATCGGTAATTTCTTGATTATAACAAAAATAATTATAGTAATCGCATTGGGTCATCAGCGTGTTGGGCCTAGGGTCAAAAATTCTTAACTCGATATTAAGAAGAATAAAAATGTACAGTCCTTATTTAAAAATGTTGTAATGCAAATTCTGACATAATATCGCTTAAGGAGCCGTCCATTAATCATGTGAGGCTTGAAAGGGGGAGGAGAGGTTTGACAAAAATCACGAAATGTCACAAGGGGGGAGGGGGGTGTAGTAAGATATCACGTGTATTTATTTTTTGAAACGCGCTATTTTTAAATCGAAAAGCGGCGTGTAGTGTACACCATTCGTTTATTATTTTTATACCAATCAAAAACAACCTGCAACTTTTCTGTCTAGACATTTTTACCATGGTCCTTAATTTCAGAATAAAATAAGATTTATACTTTATACCCGTATTTAAGATAATATTCTAATAAATTTGAGAATTTTTGTAGATACTAATAATACACGTGATGTTGGGTGGGGGGTAGTCTTAAACCTCACCATGTATCACCAAGGGGGAGGGGGAGTTAAAAAATGCTTAAAAAAAGATCACGTGATTAATGGACGGCCCCTAAGACCGTGGAAGGCATAAAATGCTTAATATTCGTACAAACAACTCAATCGCTGTTTGTGTGACTTTTTATAAGACGAGTTTCAGAAAGAGATTGAAAGAAGAATTAAACTGTTTCTTAAATAAAGTCTACTCCTACGAATATATATTACTAATACAAGTTCTGCAAAACAATAGGTATACATGGTAGGTCTATCTAGATTCATTTGTCTTCAAATCGGAAAGTCGAAAGTGTATCAACACAATAATAGGTACTATAAACATAAGCTGACGCCAAGATACTTCTTCAGTTCGTGAGAATTTACTTACCGACAATAGAATAAGCATGTTGTTATATGATAACCAGACACTACAATAGTGACTATGGAAAAACTCTACTGTTAACGTTAGAGGTATTTCGCTGTTTTTGATCTCGATCGGACAATTCTTCAGAAGAGAATTGAACTTTTGTATATACCTTCACGTTTTCAGGATTGACGTTTATCAATAAACAATAATGATACCTATACGAATCAGAAAAAAGAGGTCTCGTGAAAAACATTATCTTAATGACCATTAAAAAAATCTGTTCAGTCAGACCCATAATTGCATACAATAAAACCAGTGGAAAACATACTAATTTGAATTGTGTTACATTAACAATATATTATGATAACGGTTTTGCATTAATCGATTAATGTACAAGGAAATATTTTATCAGTGCGGTTGTACTATATTTAAGATTGTAATTTGTTTTATTGTTTGTGAGATTTGATTATACAAATTACTAATTTTGATAATAAAAATATTATATAAACACATAAATTCACGCCCGTTATCCTAACTAACAATGTAAAAATCGAATAATGAACTAAATGTATTGAAAGCATTTGTCTGTACCTGGCGGTCCTCATAGTAATACCATGAACACCAAAGTAATTGCTACATAGCGAAATAAATAATAATTCAGTAACAACCTATATTAGAAAGCTAGCAATAACATAATACATTCAGCCAAAATTTTACCACAGTACGAAATTTAAGAACGTAGCCAAGTGTAGAAAGTCTAGAGAAACTTTCGCAGCCGAATTCGAGAGAAAGTGGACCGCGACACGGCGCCAAGCGCATACATTATATCACAAGATCGGCCAGATGCAGGTTATATCAGTTATATCACCTTCTGTATTAATAAACACATATACACGTTGGGCTACTTGTCGTCGTTGATTACGCTGTCAGGTCGAAACTCAAACGTCAAAATTGTAAAATAGATATAAATTTTAATAAGCTGAAACGAGATGGTAATTTATGAATAAAATATTCGTTTGTGGTGTGACACGTGCAATATTTGATGACTTCGTGAACACAGACTAAAAACCGAACACACGTATACACAACATAGGCTATTAATTTCAGCATAAGAAAACGCGGATAACAATATTTAAAATTATTTGTTCGCGAGAATATAGACTTAGATAAATAGAACAAATAATAATAATACATGGGACTTCGCACACAGCGTCATCCAGTCTCAAAGTAAGCAAGTATTATGCTTGTGTTATGGGTTACTAGACAACCGATATATATACTTAAATATTCTTCACAATATATACATATATAAATATTTTTGCGAAGACACCACACACATATAACAACCAAGACCCGGTACCAGTATCAATATTTATCATATTAATACTGACCCGACCTGGGATTCGAACCCGGGACCTCCAGCTTCGTAGGCAGGGTCGCTACCCACTAGGCTAAGCGATTGTCAAATATGAAATACCTACATCAAATATAAGGAAGTTCATAGAGATTACAAAACATTTTGTTTTATATTAACAATTTAAATATTTCAAACAACAAAAGGTGCTGCAACGGTTTATATAAACCCATGTAAGAACTTTCGGAGAGAGGGTTTAATTATAATACTTAATATCCCCAGTTCAACTGATAAGACAGCTCATATTAGGTCTAGTTGCCAACCGGAATTTACACGATTCGATATGCCAAAAACAAACAATATAGTTTCACAATCATCTCCTTTCGCTTTCTACGAGCACGGGCAGCATCCACGGAAGTGATCTTGCGTACAAAATTAGCGTGTCTATACGCTAAACGTCGCCTATTTACAGAGTCGTACAATGGAAGGCCGACGTTCGAGACCAAATGTAGACCGATGAATACACTACCATTATTTGAAAATTAACATTGCTTCTTCAATGCTGTGCTCAATAGGCGCATTCATTTCAGATGTGTTTGGCTCTGTCTATGTTAAATTTGTTTTTTTTTTTAATGTCGAAGCTGATAAATGTAATTATACAATTAAACTTTAAATTTAAGATAATTTTAGGTTACGAGTACACGTCCCAATTTGATAACAAAATGATATAACACGTAAATAAAAGAATAAATTAAAATGAATTCCTGTTGAATGTTTTATCAATAAATCTTTTAAACTTTTCGATTCGAAAGCTTTGTAGACAAGAATACGCTTATTTTTCTAAAAGCTGTACTATCTATAATAGACGATGAAATCACAATTTCTACTAAAATGAAAGTCGGTCTAGCGAATCTCGAAGGCTGAAACTTTACATGATTATAGAAGAATTGCCATAGGTAACCTAGTAACCAAAACCTGAAATTGTTAGCAAATAATGTTAATAAGGAAATCGATTATACAATGATTATGCGTTACGCATCTCAAACACACGATGACGGCGCCTGGCCGTAGGCGTGTCTAAGATGACACATAATTTATTATTGGTCCTGGTGGCGGCGTGACGTGGCGTCATCGCTGACCACAACGCGAACGTCACTCTCGAATATCAATTTATACTACGCATAGACGAGGATAGGCTATTTTCCTTCTTGATAATTCAACCGTTTAAATTTCGATATTATTATATGTTAAGGGGGTATTCTCCTTTTTAAGGGAAATACTTGGTGTTAATGACGTAGTACTATGTGTGTACCCTATAGGTATTGGATTAATTCCCGCGCACATTACAGAGAAAAAAACCTTCTGACCAGCTTCAGTATCACATCTATATAATATACAAGCTGAAATGTTAACAACCTTCCAAATTTTAATGTAATGATCTTTGGTAAAAACTGATGGCCGTCTTTTAGTATCGTTCACTAGAAAAATATTTAAATATGACTACACAAACCTTTCCTGAAAAAACCAATGACTGTAGTCACCATTCACGGCCGCCGCACGCTCCGCGTCGTCTCGGTGTCAAGGTCTCGGGCGCGTCGTCGAAAAGAAGGTAACCAAACGTATTAAATAACAATGTAGATAAAATTTATTATGAAAATGTAACCTATATTTTTTATTTACGTAATGAGATCTATTGGTGATACCTAGATACATTTAGAAAAATTTTGGATTGTTAAAATTTCTTCCTGTATAAGAAACGCACTAAATGTTAAATTCCATAAGTTGCCGAAGTAATAAAGCATCTAAATCTAAAGTAACTATTACTGTAATTGAGGAAACGTAAGTGATACTGTAAGTCATTGAAAACACCTATTTAAGTTCCAGCCAAACGGGACCAGTCATTAAAGCGTGAAAGTATTACATAATATAACTCTATCAAATAGTTGTTTGTACTCTTAAAAACATTGAATTAAAATAAAATTATTACCGACTAACTAAATAATAGTTACCCCTTTTTTCTAAAATTGTAGTTAGTAAATTGTACATTACAATTGTGGCAGGTGGACGGTCTAATATATTGATAGGAAAAGTTACGTTTCCAATTTATCGTACTTATAGAAAATTAAAAACCTAAATTATCATGTTATATAAATAATTCATCAAACATAGTTGACAATCTTGTTTGACAAATAAGATTTCATAGACCCAGTAATAAATTAACAGGACAGAAATAGCTACTAAGTGAGCTTGTCTAATTAAGTTATATTTACCCTAAATAGTTGGCCTCAATGATTTTAGAGATGTTTTTTGTAGGAATAATTTTTCATTGGTTTTATGTAGGATTCATTTCAAAAAATCTTTGCTCTCTGTTTTTTTTTTTATTGTTTTTATTGAATTTTGATTGAAACTAAAAACAGCTAGCCCGTTTTTTTTACTATACCAAGACGTAAGTCAAATATACCACTGCCCCTAACATCTTAACTTCAGTGCAATGCCTTATTCCAAATCACTTTAAAACTGGATAGAGAAGCGATTCTCTGTATTTCATTATGCACATTAGTTATGTCACTTTAGATTTGCAGTTCGATCACCCGCTACTCAATAGATATCTTACGAGAAAGTCTCTCAATGACTTCTTTGGTACTTTATTACTTATCTATTTGTTTTTTGTCTCAGCAGCTAAAAGGTCTAAAAGTGTATATTTTTATACACAAATCGCTTAAAGTTTAGTCGTAAAATAAAAATTAAGAAAATAAGACGACCAAAAAGCGGATATACATTTCATAACGAATCAAAATGTCAAAAATTATTTAAAAACTAGTGTTCCTATTTTCTGTGGTTACACTAGAACCAATAGCTGTTTTACAGTTTTCCGTGGGCCGATTACCCAATTAGTAAATTTTTTGTCGTAACATTTTTTTATTTATATTTTTTGTTACATTAGATAATGACTTAGGAAGAGTGTCAAACGATCTGCGAAACGGGAGTTGAGGGAACGCATTTCATAGAAACGGCCCAGACACAGCTTTTATGGCGGTATTGCATCCACGTTGCACCACTGTTTCAGAGTGCGAATTGCGAACTCGATCCACATAATAACCCAATGTTTGGCTTTGGTTGCATGGTAAAGCCAAGCTAAGCCAAGTATACCCACCTACACACTGCACACAAAAGATCTTATTAAATATGCGGACCCAGCCGTTAAGGACACACAGGAAACGTATCAACCTCTATGACAAAATGACGTGCTTGTCGATTATTACCTCAATTACGATACAAATAGTTTATGGTCTGCAAGTTAACTTAAACAGTTTAACAACCCATCAAATTTACGAATCAAGTAAGTATTAATTTACGATCGAAATAACTACACCTTGAATAACATATCGTAAAAAACAGAGTTAGACAATTATTCTTTTTCATACCGACTTAAGTCTAAGGTCAGTCGCTGACCACAGAGTATAACAATAGCATAAGTAGTCAATCACTTAACAGCAGCTACGTATCTTACCAGTATGTATCGTTTATCTATGCTTAATTATTTATATCCATTATATACGTTGAAGTAGAATTACAGTGCAACTAGACTGTAATTGAAACGCTCATTATACTGATAGAGTTATCAACAAATCAATGATCATCTGATTATTTTAAATACAAATACAACGAAAACTATTAACATCGTGTCATAATTGGGGAAGAACCGGTAATCAATAAATTTATTAGTCGTGTATTTTAGAATTATGTAACAAATCGTCAAGTGCGTAAAATGTAGGGTCCCAAAATCATAAATTCGTTCAGACTTGAATCACTCATTATCCTAATCGGCTATAACTCGTGTTCGGCGTAACTATGGGTATTTATTCTTAATTTCGTCCCAGTGCCTGTGATTTCGTGAACTAGTTTACTGTTTTTGCGATAAAGTGCATTGAACTATTTAATTTGTGTATTATTTTATTCTTGACGACCGCTTAGCCTAGTGAGTAGCGACCCTGCCTACGAAGGTGGAGGTCCCGGGTTCGAATCCCAGGTCGGGTCAGTATTTATATGATGAATATTGATACTGGTACCGGGTCTTGGTTGTTATATGTTACTATGCTTCGCTTGGTACCCAAAACACAAGCTAATGCTTAGTTTGGGGCCTAGACGTTGTTGTGATGTATACGTTGTTATTATTATTCTGCTTAAGATTGATGTAACTATTCTTAATCAGATGTTAATCTCTGGCGTATGTTTTAGATAAATGCCCATTTTAAAATGACACCCGGTAGTCACAATTTCGTTAGAAAATTATAACCTGAAGAGGTTTTGGTTTCATATTTATTATCATGCTACCTCGTGGAACAGATATCATTTAGTCAAAGTATCATCAGAAATTGGTTAGTTTTAAGGGTATAAACAAACCAATGTGATAGCCCAAAGCGCAACGAACCTGTCTCAAATTTATAAGGCCCCATAGGGCCATGGTTCGAATCCGGGCGTGTACCAATGAGTTTTTCTGACTTAAGTACATAACTATCTCTGACTCCGTGCTTCGGAGGGCACGTTAAGCAGTCGGTCCTGGATGCTGTCAATAGATAGCGGTCGTTACAGTCCCCAACCCGCAGTGGAGCAGCGTGGTAGATTTAAGCTCCAAGCCCTCCTCTTCACCCTGGGGGAGGCTTAAGCCCCGCAGTGCAGTGGGGTAAAAATGGGCTGATGAAGTGAAGTGAAGAAACAAACCAACACACCGAAAATTCTAATATACTTTTGTTACTTTAAAATGTGAAATTAAAAAAAAAACGAATCACCAAGAACCTTGAGTGTGTTTTCGTCATTTTTACATATTCTTAACCGAGAGTCCTCCAGCACACACCAAATGTAGGAAGAAGAGCAATAAGGAAAAATATTCAATGAGCCACACAAAATCCTAGGTTCTCGTGCCCACGAATATAAACCCATCAGACTAATTTCATGAAATACTCTAATAGTACACATTTCATATTTAATAGTATGGTAGCATAAAAAATAGATAATTTCAGTGAATAAAATTCATAGCTGAATAAGCGTTCCCTAAATAATGCATTACTACTACTTATATGCATGTCTCGATATACTCTATCGTATTATTTTAGACGTTTAGATTCTTTGTAGACGAACGAGTCACCAACATAACCCAGCGGATTAGCAAGTTGAGGTGGCAGTCACATAACACGCAGAACTGATGACCGATTGGAGCCGAAAAGTTCTGGAGCGGAGAGCATGCCACGGCAAGCGCGCTGAAGGACGTCCAGCCACAAGATGGATAGATAACCTTGTAAAGGCGGCCGGAAGACGCTGGATGCAAGCCGCTACTAGAACGTTGTTGGAAATCGATGGGGCAAGCCTATGTCTAGCAGTGGACTTCCTATGGCTGAGATGATGATGATTCTTTTTAGACATAATTGTATTAAAAGTCGTATCAATCTCGTATATGTTAAGTCTTCCCTGTTTTCCATGTAGGTTATAATTAGCTACAAACAGACATCTGGCTGCTATAAGCGGCATCGCTCCGGGAGGGAAGGAGTCCTCCCGCGATACAATCATGCGAAGACGATCGTGCATATACGCAAGAGTGTCAAGGCAATCGTCCAGCCGCAATGAGCTGTTAACCGGTTGGGCACTCTTCGCGATTGTTAATTAAACACTCAACGTTTATACAGCAGTCCTTAAATAGTACAGTGTGAGTAAACCACAAACGGTCGTACCTTATTAGCATCGTAATGTTATAAACACAACGAAATACTCGGTGAGCGAACAATTGCACATTGTTTTGTGGTTTGGTAGTAGGACAATATGTGAAATATGAAATTTAAAAAAAAATTACTAATGCTTATTTGAATGTGGAGGTTGTAGGAATAAGTAGGATCGCTACAATTTCATTGGCATTCAAATATTGGATGTTTTCACGTAAGAATACTACAAAAGAGTTCGAAAATTCGTAGCACGTTCGATATATAATATCCAACAATATTATGAAGGAAGACTTAAAGATGATTCGAGCCTTACGCACACCATTAATACATAAAATAATAATACATCATTATTCTACGGACGTAATGTTAACGCCCCTAACAAAAATAGTAGTCGAGAACGTGGGCACGTGACGGAAGCAACGACAGACTTTAGTTTCTGAATCCATTTAAAATTAGAAATACATCTTGTGTGTACAGGAATCGGGAAAACACTTCAATGAAAAGACTTGAAATATTTCACTACGTTTATGTGAACATCAAACGACACGGATTTTAATGAAAGGGAAAATAACACCAAAATATTAACACACAAATAAGTAAATGTCCGGTTTTTTTTTTACTCAAAACACACACCATTAAAAGAAATAATGTAGGTACGTTTAATAAATCTGTGTCAGAACTATGCATAGGAGTTTAACGTTGGTCAAAATGACGATAATCAATTACAATAAAGCCAGTTAAATACTACTTCGGGGTTCGAAAGGAATGGTGATGTCTCATTATTCGAAATTTCAGTTTAATATAAATAAATCTATTGCATACTATATCTTTTAAAAGAAAAAAGTAGTTTTAAATTAATCACCACTACCAAGACGTAAAGTTTGTAAAAAAATATCTAAAAGGTCAATGGTCAATTAAAAAGGATGAAATACTGATATTTTATAATTGTATTTTACCTTGTATACGACCTAGAACTATAAAATTTTAAATTTTGACTAACCATCGTGCGTGGCCCGAGGACTACATGCATAATAAGCTATCATTATCATCGTAACCAAAAGCGAAGTCTTAAATTTTTTACCGATTTCAAAAAGGAGTACCTTGATTGTCAATTGTACTAAGTTGTACTACAAGTGAATGATTGTAGTGCTTTTTTTGTGTGTTGATAAGTTATCTTCGCCGATTGTGAACCGATTTGATTGAATCTTCTTTAGGGTTCCGTATCCAAAGGATATCAACAGGAATCTTATTACTAAGACTCCGGTGTCCGTCCATCCTTCCGTCCTCTGTCACAGGGTTGTATCGTTTCAACCATAACAGATAGACACTTGAAATTTTAAGTGTGTGTTACTATGGCCGCTATAAGAACTAATAATAAAAAAATAAAGTTACAAAATTAAAGGGCGCCTCTACATAAGAAACGATTTTTTTTTATATTTTACGGTGGAACGGAACCTTTCATGTGCGAATGCGATTCTAGGCTACACTTGAAATTTTCAGAAAATATATACTACTAGGACCGCAACAACAAAAAATGTTGAAAATAAAATTAAATTAAAAGGGGTCCCCATACAAGAAAAGTGTATTTACGGTGGTACGGAACCCTTCGTGTGCTAGTCCGACTCGCACTTACCGGTTTTTTTTTTTCAAATATTATATAATAGGCTTTATCTTGAAGCTTGTCCCATTTAAACTAGAACAAACTATTCTACCTCCAAGAGCGGAAAATTATGGGATGAATCCCGTTTATTGAATTTCACCCACTTCCCGTAAACCGATCTTAATAAAGCTTGGCACATAGCTGTTGCTTAATGAAAATAAAATATGGTGACCTAGAACTTGATCTAATAATGGAAATGGCAGGCAGCCAAAGGGAATACTCAAAGGTGTACAACAGCTACTTCGTGTTTAGGCTCATATGTTTCGTTTTGACAATTACTTCACTCTAGGTTTTGATTATGATCGTGTAGATCGCGGCCACGAATACAGTGGGACGGGGCCGGAGCAATGAGAAAGATTGTATACATTTGTATAGAGCCATCACTTCTTTCTGCTACGGCTCCGCTTCCACTGTATTCATGCTGCAGCCAAGCACCCAATCCGCAAATTATTGCAGTTTTTTCCTTATTTTTTTAAACTTTCGTCCCTTTAGTTGCTGGTTTCTTTCAAATAGCACTGTCATTCGAGCAGCGCGTTTATAAGGATTACCCATACTAAATACAAATAATCTACAGTTACTTACCACCAAAAAACCGCGCAGACATCAAAACTTTGCCTATATATAGAAACTTAAACTAATAAATTAAAAATATTTTTTATTACATAAAAAAGAGCATTTAAGGACTACATACAAATGAATGATTTGATTTGAAAATATTGATACATAAACACAATATGTAAAGTGTCATTTTTGGAGTCGTTGTCAGGCAAGGCATGAAATTAAATATTTTATTATATAATTAAAAAACTAAAATTATTGTAGGTTTATAAACTTCAAATAATAACATCCACTGATTCCATTACACAGAGAAAAAATATAAAATGCACCTAACCAGCTTTTTAATAAAGGAAGTTTGTCATTTCTTCGTTTTGAACGCATTATATGTAATTTTCACAAGAATCTCTACTAAAAAATATCAATATTTATGAATTAAATACTATTTTAATAAATTTTTGTTTTGTATGAAAGCTAAACAATAACAAATAGCGCGCGTTATACTCATAATTAATATATTCCATAACAATATATTACTTCTCATTAAAAAAACAAATTCTATCTAACATGGTAAACGTGTTTAACGTAGGGAAACAACGAACATTTTTTTTTATTGAATAGAGACTAAACCGGTTTGTTTCCATTTTCGACATATATGACCTAGTAACACTTGAAAATCATAAGTACCTAACGTGGCTAGTTGCGGTCTATGAGTAAATAAGGAAGAACTGTTTTAACGAGACAAAACGGTTTGCGATTGCGACTGCGAAATTCACACTTACGCAACTACTGATTTCAATCAATAGATCGTTACATCTGACTGGTCTATGGATATGATTGTGTTTATTATAAACAGCATGCTATAAAAATATTTGATAGGCACTTCAAAAGTTAACGTACTCCTGATACTTGGTACGAGTGTGTACATTGAATTTCCATTATTATATTCCAAATTAATTGGAGATAATAATATAATTTTATAATTTTAATATTTACTTTTTAACTTACATAACCTATTAAACAGATGGTAATTCGAGATGAAGCAATAAGGATAGGAGACCGTCCCTAACTTTTAGTCATCTGTATTTACAGATTTTGAAGACAAAAAAGTACAGCCAGCAAGAAAAAGGACGATTCTCACGTTTTCTTTTTAAGCATTGACCGATCTTGTTTCTTAAAAAGCATATGACTTTATGCGATTAATTAAAATACTAGACGTATAAAAAATCGCAAACAAACTTTTTGTGTGCATTTCGTAGTAACTTCGGTTTACATTAATTTACAATACAGGAATAAAATCGTATTAGGCTTATACAAGGTGAGATTTTAGTAACCGGCCAAAATTTTTCTACATGTTAGGTATCACCAATAGACCTCATTGCATAAATAAAAAATATGGGTTACATTTTCATAATAAATTATTTTATCTACAGTGTTATTTTATAACGTTTGATTGCCTTCTTAACGTTATAGTGAACGCACGCGCCCGAAGCCTTGAAACAGAATGGGGCGGCAGGCATGAATGGTGACTAGAGTTATTGGTTTTTTCGGGAAAGGTTTATGTAGATATCTCAATATTTTTCTTTACGACGATACTAAAAGGAAACAAGACGGATATCGATTTTCTACCAAAGATCATTATATTAAAATTTGGCTGGTTATTAAAACCTCATCCTGTATGTTATGTCGGTAATGTAATTTTATATATTTGTTAATATTTACACAAGTGCCATGGGAATGCTATCAACAATATAAATTTCATAGGTTGTAAATGGTCACAATAGATGCATTTATCAATAAGCAAATATACGGACTTCCTATTGATAAAACTCGATAAAAGTACATTTGATTAGATACACGCAAAGGTAATAATCTAATGTCATACGAGCAAGTATTACTTTAATGAATTGGTCTAGCGGTTAGAGACCCTATCTATAAAACCAAAGGTCGAGGGTTCAATTTTCGCGTGCGACAAATATTTGGGTGCATGAATACGACTATTTGTTCCATGTCTGACATTCCATAATACAGGCTCTGCTAAGTTTTGGATTGGATGCCCTTTAGTGGGATTATTATTACATTATAGTTTGGATAATATTATTCAAAGGTTTGCCAAATATAAAAAAATGTGTTGTAGTAATAATTATAGGTAAATGGAAAATTCACTAAACTAACAAAAAACTTAAATGTAATGGTAATTTTAGTCACCTTTTCTTAAGAAATACTATTTCAAATAACAGTAGCGTATAGACCTAGTATTATCAGATACCTATTATTGACGAAGCTAGCTCGTGAGGTCTTCAACTTCCAAGGAAAAGTAAAAATTATTTTCACACGTTAGCGTATTGTGATATGACGCGACCTCCACTTGAAATCCAGTGAAGGTTGATTTTGACAAAACTTAATGATTACTTTATCTTTATATTTGACGACCGCTTAGCCTAGTGGGTAGCGACCCTGCCTACGAAGCTGGAGGTCCCGGGTTCGAATCCCAGGTCGGGTCAGTATTAATATGATGAATATTGATACTGGTACCGGGTCTTGGTCGTTATATGTCTGTGGTATCTTCACAAAAAAAAAATATTTATATATGTATATATTATATAGAATATTTAAGTATGTATATCAGTTGTCTAGTAACCCATAACACAAGCATAATATTTGCTTACTTTGTGGGAAGTCCCATGTATTATTATTATTATTATTATCATCATCAGCCCAATTTTAACCCCCTGCAGGGGCTTAGGCCTCCCCCAGGGTGAGGAGGGGGGCTTGGAGCTTAAGTCCACTACGCTGCTCCATTGCGGGTCGGGAACTGTAACGACCGCCATCTATTGACAGCGTCCGGGACCGACTGCTTAACGTGCCCTCCGAAGCACGGTGTCAGTGATATTGTGTACAGTGATACAGTACACAATATCACTGATTACTTTATGCATACACAAAAATAATTTGATGCAAATTTAATAATATTTCTTATAGCAAGCGTCTTTTGGTTTTATAATTTCAAACGATACGCTTATAATCTTTGAATGCCCCCCCCCCCCCCCTCCTGAAGATTTCATAACATACATAATTGTATTTTCACTCACGACTCAGTAGTAAATTGATCAAACGCCATTAATGATGAGTGTCAAATGCGTCAAATGTATAGGAAGCTTCGCCAAGGCTGATAAACAAATAATCATAATATGATTAATATGTATGTGCTGCCGTGAAAGTCCGATATTGGGAAATGTTAAGATGAACCGGTGTATGTTGATAATCATCAATTTCGTAGGTAAGCAAAGATGGAATATGTACCAGAGTTACGATTCAGAATATTTATTATGATGGTATGGCCTTAAATAGCAGAAACATTAAGATGAAGCCTCCCATATTTCGATATGACCGAAAACACGTGCAACATAACAGAGAGAGATTAGACAGACCATTAATACGTCATTATCATTATAGTAAATTGTCAACATAAAAAAAATCAAAAAGCCGATTGCGTAAAAAATAATTAACTGAAAAGAGAAAAACGATCTCTACGATCTATAGAATGTGAATAAAATACACTTTCATATAAATATGACTTCTATGTTATATAATGTATAGCAGAAGAAGACAAACCAATCACCGACGTATTTTCGCAAATATTTGCTACATTTGCGAGGGTGGTACAGAGGTAGGTTCCTTTTCATATCTAGTTTGGCACGTATTGCTTACGTCGACAAGATTATGTTGCGGTGTGCATGTTAGCCTTGCAGGTGTGTGTGGCCACGCCCACAAC
Source organism: Luffia ferchaultella (assembly GCA_949709985.1). Classification (NCBI taxonomy): domain Eukaryota; kingdom Metazoa; phylum Arthropoda; class Insecta; order Lepidoptera; family Psychidae; genus Luffia; species Luffia ferchaultella. The sequence continues at coordinate 10,995,746 of OX453253.1, read as the reverse complement.
ACTGATTTTCAGTCAGCCCCTGCGCATAGTCCACCGCACACACCTCAAACACAGTAACCATGCAGTCCGCATAATATACTACACATATTACATAATAATATATACAATGCATATTTGTGATAAGAACTATGTAAGTGTACACAAAAATGAAAGGATATTATTAAAATAAATAAATTAAAAAAAAAACAGTAATATTTTCACATAAACATTACACATCGATTGACGTTCTAACTTAAATAGTAGTACAGAAATTATGATAAAGTAAAAAAATGTCTGTATAGGTAATACCCTACATGTTTACATGAAATGGGGCATAGTTGGGGAAAAGAGTACCTACATATAATTCAAGATGGAAGTTTTTGCAACATTAACAACTGCATCTTAAACTTACGTTTAACAGTGAACCTGTCAGTCGCATTGCGGATGGGGGAGATCATTCCAGCACTTGGACTCCGCTAACTGAAAACTTCCCCGGAACGCCGCAATCTGATGTGCAGGTAAGATAGTCCTGACCCCGTCACAGAACCCGCGCTTCGACCACGTAAGTTTGTTGTAGATATAGTGGGGGTCAACGTTCACATGATATCAAACAGCAGCATCGCAAAGTGCAGACGCTTGCGTGCCCGCATGTTCCGTAGGCTTGCCCCATACAAGTATGGAGTAACGTGGGATCGAGGAGGGATGTGGAAACACTAACAATCGCATGCGTTCTGCAGTCGTTGTATCTCTGTGTGCGACCAAAAATACAGTCACCATAGATAACATCACAATAGTTTAACCTCGATAATATGAGCGATTCACAGAGGTGGACACGCAAATCGACACTAAGAGCGCACATTATAAACAACTTTGAGATGCTAAAAGCAATTGCTAATAGCTTCAAAAATATACTTCTCGAGCGCAGCTCGCCATCCGTGAGTAAACCTAAGTTTCTGGATTCATCCATTATCTCTATGTGTTCGTCCCCAATGACACATAGAGATAGACATTCATCTCCGATAATTATACTATCGGTAGCACAAGCTTCTAATGCATTACGAATCTGAGACCTAGTACCATGTACTTGGACTTACTTGGGTTTAATATCAGACAGCTTGGTGGACGTCAATATGCAGTAGTGCATTTTAAAATAAACAGTGTTTCGCACATTCACGGTGACATATAGACGTATTGAATTACATAAAAAACATCAATGATTTGCGCATTGGGTTCTTACGGCCATGTATATAGACCCTGATAAAAGTATCGGAAACACGACGTAAACTTGCGCGTCGAGATCTCGGCAAACAACGTAATATTTGTCTTGTTGTTTGTAAACATACACTCTGCTATGCATTGCGCAGTAAATGGTCATACGAGTTCAACTGTAAACTTTGTAAGATGAATAAAATATGTTGGTTCCCAATCAGCATACAATCTATCCAGGCGATTAAGGTAAAACATGTGGTGTGTGTGAAGTTTTATGAAGCAGTAAAACTGTCCAACGCAACAGGTTTTATAAGAACGTCTGTATTTATACTATTCACATAGGTATGTAAAATGAGCCATCGTATCGCAATTTACGCAAGCATACCTATTGGCTCGTCGGTTTGGTCGCTGAGTTCAAACACCGTCTCGTATTTAGTCAAAACAATGCCAAAACTGGTTTTTCATAAACTCGTATATTTGTGTGCATACTAATGTATATACTATAAATAGCTATACATGTAAAAAAATCGTTCATTCACCTTTCGATAATCATAACAAACTCCTTAAGTTAGAAAAAAAAATTATGGGAAAAATATTTAAAATAAAACAGGTTATGAGGCAAGTTCATGATATTTCTTTAAACGATTACAAGCAAATCAAATATCATACTACATTTTTGTGATAAGTACAATTAAGTAACTTTACTACAAATGTGGAATCCCATTTAAATAAGAAGAATATTGTTTAAAGAATCGATTGATAATATCTTTGTAAAATTACCACAATGTTATTATTGCCTAAGAGCGTATTCATTATTATATAGATTGTGTAATAACAAGTATAACAACGCATTGTCTACTCATAGAGGTACCTTTTGCAATATCACTAATTCACGACAAAAAGCTGCGAAACTCTGAGCTTTATAGCGTAAGCCGTAAGACAGTAGTGTGTTAAGAGCGGGCCGCGCGTATTCATCCTTTTATGGCGTAAGCGACGGTACAGTCGGTATGTTGTGGGTCCTTCACCATAAGAAACACTCGGGTATCTTCGGGAAACATGATTTTAACACCGATAATCAAACATCTTCGGAATAATTTATTGTGAGATTACCATCACTCGATTTCAGTTTTTTGACTCTAAAATCGTGCTCTCTGAAGATACCCGAGTATTTGATGAGATCGCAAAGTTTTTATGACTTTGTAACGAACGTTTGTAACTCAAAAAAATATAATACAAATGACTCGTACACATGTTATGCTAAAATGAACAATAAGTATTAAAATTTTAACAGAATGGTTAATTTCGGGTATTCTGAAAGTCAAACCGTTTATTTAAATCACGAGCCTTGAACCATTGTATTCGTCAATCTTTGTCGTCAATAAATGAAAAAAAAATCGTAATAAAAAAAAATACCGTAAAGACGAAGCGCCGTGAAACTTGAGTTTGTCTTTTTAACGGTTGACTTAAACTTGCTCAACGAAGGGTCAATTCCAAAGGATAACTAGAAGCAAGTTGTCTCAACATTTGCAGCTTACCTGGATTTTCCTTACCACATAGACGGCATCAGAACTCAATTTGCCAGCCATTGATATTGTAACTACTTTGCGGTTGTATCAACATGCCTAATATCATCGGCATTGTAAATTTTTTAAATTTATTTTATCTTTACCACCATTATTACTCATTGTAAATCATTTAGTAAAATGAAAACCTTTCCGAAATCTAGTGAGTTGCATAACCAATTTGGGTACCTCCAAAGGTGAAACAATTTTTTCGAACGTCCTAGGAATACAGAAGTTTCTATACAATGACTTTCTATACAATCCGTGATGTAGCAGTTTAGCCTGCTTCGAAGGTTTCAGGTTCGCATCTCAGCTCGATATTATGTCGTTATATACCAGGGTGTAAATATACCCAAAGTGAGTACCTGTTAGAGAATATCTTTGTGCTGATACAATATTTATGTGTGTGTGTCTCCAGGAATTATAATAGTACCTGGGATCTAACACACGGCTTTCTAGTCCCGTAGCCTCAAACTAGGTAGACCTTGTATTATGGGTACTAGACAACTAATATACATACTCATATAGTATATATTTTGAAATATATACATACATATTTGACATCTAGACACGGAACAAATAGGATTTTTCATTCACACAATTATTGATCCTAGGTGGGAATCGAACACGCTACTTTAGGTTCTGCAGCTAGGGTCTCTGACCACTCGGTTAATGGCTCATTTATTATTATTTATATGCATAGTATGCACATTGACACTATTTGAATCCCGGGGTCGGCTGCATGGGCAATGACGCGTGTAGACCTTGTCGTGACCTAGGGCGGGCCTCGCTATTCAACCATAACATTTAATACACAATCATGTTTTGCCATTACACAAAAATGATGTTTAGCAGAGATGTCACTGTTTATTCTGTGACGATCGCGAATGTCACATGCAAGACACGAGTTGCACTTTCGCCAATTTGTACTAGAGAATACTGTGGCTGAAGCTATCGAGTGGAAATAAATTGCTTGTAATTTCATTTAGCGAGCCATTAGCTATAACTGTAATGGCTAAGATGCTAAAATGTATAACTAAAAGCGAAATTATATAGAAAGAAAAACGTGTAATCATCGAAAAATTTAGTAACGACCAGAACGAAACGAAATATTTTGCAACACCAGTTATGCACGGAGTCTGGAAACAACGATTTTAGGTCAATTAGATGTATTAAGTCATAACGATTAACTATAGCAGCTAAAGATGTTTTAGCGAATCAAGTGAAAGGACTATCAATAATCGATTGTTTATTATAGGCTGTTATTCTAGATTTCGAAACCTGTGAACACGAAATCCACACCTGTGGAAATGGTACCGGTCAGATAGACCATCAGCCCAGTAACACGTGTTACGGTGAAACTATCGCCGCGCAACAAAACCACTCTCAAAAATTGTTTGGTCAAAAATCACCATTGGGTGACGAATAAACATACAATAATATTAATTACCTACGTTTTTCACCCACTTCTGTTTTTCTATAGTAGATGAAAGTATTAGCACTGGCACGTAATTGTAGTTATAAGTTAATTTATTTAGGAATATCCCAAGGTTCAAAAAAATGATGTCTTCACAACCGTACCGTGCCTCATGAACATGCCTATGTCTATTATAAATGTGCGAATCATTTATACTCGTAATCGCGGCATACTTTTGAAATGTATTTGGCGAAGGAAATATAAAAACGTTCGATTTACCGATGGTGACTAAAGATAGGAGCGCCTACTATCGTTCTATATATTTCTATTCGTCGCTTCCTATATAGGGGTCATGTTACAGTTTTGTCACCTATCTGTGCAGCTCTGAAGCGCGATGCGCATGTTCTATTACCAACAATACGCAGGTCAGCCATTCAGCACGCCGGAACGCTTCTATAAAATCAAAATTATTTTGGCGTTTTCCTGACTAACTTCAGAGCCTCACAGATCGGTAGCAAGTATTGTACTCGTAGGGATGTGACACGTAACACTTCTCTACCACTTCGGCAGCATAAAGAATGTTAAACTTATTCCATTTTTATTTCATGTAACTTCTTTTCTAAATTGATTTGTTGATTAATTGATCCTGTTCCCCATCCCCTGCCCTCAGCACCTTAGTTCAATTCTCTAAAATTTGTATCCGATTTTTTATCAGATTGGTAACCTCTATGACTGCTGCCATAGGGGGATAAATTATTTTATTTTATAATAAATAAACTACACCTATATGTTACTTTTTCCTCAATATACAGTTATCCTACTAATGGGCTACTAACGGGTCAACGTCATTTGTTTTGCATAGATATAGTTTGTAAGCTGGAGAGTGACTAGGCTATTTTTTATCCCGGAAAAGGGTACCTACGGTTCTTGTGGGACAAATATTATTCTTGCTAAAATGGCTCAACGGATTTTGATTTTAGTATGAAGGTGTTTGAGGCTTGGAATAACACACAGGATGAATTTCCCCCGGAAAAATACACGGTTCCTGTGGATTAACTCTTCTTTATGCTAAAATAGCTAAATAAATTTTAACTAATTCCGTATAGAGATTCCTTAGTTGAGTTTTAGAATGCTCTAGAAAGCCTCACAATGTCATGGAGCATTGGGTTCTCTTAGCGGTCTCGGTGCAACTATTTCGTTCACACTGGTGAAGCCGCAGGCCGAAAGCTAGTTTATATTTTTTTTTTGTGACAAATATAAATATGCCATCGACTGAGCGGGGTGAGCGACCCGATTATCATGCGCGATCATTCCGGTTACCACTTATCACCAAACTAAAATGGCGAAACAGTTGCAATTAGATCGGCAAAACGGTTTTTAAACAGATTTTTCACACTCCGACCGGACGATGACTCGATAATGAACGTGAAATGTGACCGCGATATAGTTTCCGTTTAATATTTGTGTAAAAGTGTGGGACTTTTCTTTATTCTGGTGCTGGTCTTCAACTATAACACAAAATTAACTATACCCGTCTACGTTTTTGTATGATCAGATCGCTTAGATATACGTAATTACTATTTATATATAATTTCCAAGCAAATAATTCTGTTGACCATGCTTAAACATAATGCAATTGCTTAACAATTTTTAAGTTATTTAAATTCTTACATGCATATTTCCTGTCAATTATACAAATTGACATGTATGGACTATTATACCGTTAGGGGTCATCCTTTAATTACGTCACACTAATTGTATGATCCGCGAATTATTTGATGTGGTAGGGTGAGATAATTCTTATTAATTAATAAAAAAAACTGTAAATAACAACACAACAATTCCTATGTCCTCCAGCAAAAAGATATTTTTGATGTAACTGGCACGTATTTGAAAAAAATCTATCCGATTCTAAACATCCTTTACACATCCGATGCTTCTTGGGAATCAGTATGACCAGTATGTTCATATTAACCTGTGATAAGTCCAATAAACTTAACTTCAATGAAATCGACGAGGTTCTGAAGCTAATGACGACAATACTGAAATTCTTGAATTTTATAATATCCAATGAGCATAAATACACTTTACAAGATATATATTTAAACAATTCAAAGTGTAAATTCAAAATATTAACCGATTTTTTAATTCCTTATGTACCTGGTAAAAAGGGATGCTCAGTTTGCAAAGCAGTCGATCCATTTAATAAAGCACAAAGGATATAATATTATTACAACGAAATTCCGGAAAGGGTGTTGGCCCTCACTGAGAAAAAATTTAGACATTTTATAAATCAAAGGCTTTGTAGAAAGGCCTTTTATAAAGTTTTGTGACTATTTAGAAGATAATGAGGCGTGCACGTGTTCCTCTGACTTGACTGCGCTCAATCAATTTATTGAGTTTGTTAATTTTACTAATACATGTACATAGTTAATTTGTAATTGTATTTATTTATAGGGACACGAACTGTAGGTACAATATGTATACCATAGGTATTATTCATATTTGTATGTTAATATATTCATTGTAAAATGAATTCCATGAAACTTTTGAGGTGCATAAGTATATTTGTATATTACATGCAATAAAGTTATTGGATTATAATATGATATTCAAAGGATGGTTGGCTGTTGATTGTTGTGGAATGGGATCACCTCGGATGCAAAATTATTTCGATTGCGGATGGCATTGAATTCTTCGCTATGGTCAAAATTCAACAACACACCTTCGTCCGAAGCACACTATTTTGCCCTTGGTTAATAATCTACTATTAAACTACAAAATTACTAACTACTAACGTACAGTTCATTATTCGGTGGCCCTATTTAATAGTTTTTATAATTTAAATTAATGTGACATTAAGAAATTCGCAACTCCCCCTTGTGACATATTGTCACACTTTACGGGTGACGTGATTGATGGATCAGTCACTTAATAGTTAACAATAGAAAGGGTGCCTGTTTTTATATAGTTTTTTTCACAAATCGATAGGACATCGCGACATCGACCGGCGGACCTCCAAATTACACATAACAGTGGCGTAGCGGACAGCGACAAAAACTTGACAAGGTCTCGGACAGGCGGTGCTTCCTCGACCGATTCGGTTGCGGACGACCTTCTTCCTTAACGACACGATATTACGGTAACTATGATAAATCATATAGGGCCTGTTTCACCATCGTCTTATAAACGCTGGACACGTTCTTCTAACGTTGTCTACTTATTATGAACGTATAAATAAGGAATAAGAAAAAATCTTTTTAAAGTTGGCTGTTGATGAATAAACTATGAGCCCGTTGCAAAAGGTGAGATTAAAGCTAGCTAAACGTCCGATATAATTTTGTTTTTGACACATTGACAACATAAAAATAAATGTTTTTTAGTTCGTTAATTCGGAACGCGGCGCATAGAAGTCGACTGCGAAACAGGCTTATGGTGTAACATTACCTAGAATATGGATCTTAATTCAACATAAAAATTCAGATTTTATTAATAGTTTCATCAATTTAAATTGAAACTATGTAAGAATATATTCTAAGACTTAATTTGAAAATATTAATTGAACTCCATCATTGGGATGGAGAACTGTTTTTTTAAATCTAATTCGATTTGAATTATTCTAATTACTGCGTATTTAATTACTTGGCAATCGCAATTCGCAGCGATACAAAAACCATCGGCGACGTCTGGACAAATTGATTTATGATCCATGCAAGGTAATACTACATTTTTTTTAATTTTTCTAATACTCAAAATAGCATTTACTATGTAGCAATATATAGAGTTTTTGGTTACATATTAGTAGTATAGAATTTACTTTATTAACGAAATTTAAAGAAAGAAGTTCGTTTCAAACCGCATACATAAATGAAAACAATATACTGTTTTCTGTATCATTTAAATATGTACACAATAATCCTAATTAAAAACGGCTCAATATTTGAACATCAATGTGTACTCATGCTGTGTAAATTTAATGGTTAATTAAAGCCCAGAAAACTGTATAAAGCCTTCGACATTTGTGTACAAAATTTTAGCATAATATTTAATGTCATTAATAGAATTGACATAAAGGTCATATACTAAAACATACGTGAAAGCGGAAATAGACGTAAAAAAAGAAATAGTTACATTTTTCCTTTCACATCTTTTAAACAATAACAAAACTAACTATTGAGCACTCTACATAATTTTATTTAAATCCAACATCCTTAAAATCACAGAATACGTGTCTATTAAAAAAATTAAAAATACAATAATTTAATAAAATTGCTAGCGAATGCCCAATAGCGCTATTAACGTGATTGCTTCCGAAAGCCATTAAAACTTGGTGAAACACTACAATAGCATACTCTCTTGTTTCAGTATTAGTTTTTAGCATGTTCGTAATCTTTTAAAGCGCGTCCACACTCAGACAATGGTTTTAGTCGAAATATTTTCTACCAAAAAATTTAATGGCTTTTCACGGCAAAAGACGTTACATCTGGTGCAACCTACCGCCGCGGTTTCGTAACGACGGCACGGCTTTAATGCACATCGCTCGTTGTTACACATATGAGGTGCCCGGAACCGACTGCATAGTCTGCACATCATGTTCTTGCTCTTGTCTAGGGACTAAAAATTAGCACATAACTTTTTTTTAACTTTAACTTCACCGTAGTTGATGAGAAAGCTCTGGTTAAGCTTCTTGAACTTTATTGTGGAGCCATAACAAAGATAAAAATAAACCTAAGGCTGATGAAGAATTTCAGCCAATACTCATGCTAATAGACCAAAAGTATTGAAGTGAAGGGGTATAGTAAACAGATTGGATCGACGCTTAGAGTAATCGAAGATCGGGGTTATTTTTGACATTCGTCATGGCTATTTCATTTTGTACCGAGTTTTAGCAATATAATTGATAAATATTTTTATGAAATGCAACGCAAATAAAATGTACGCCATTAGGAATGAGATTACTTATGCTTCAATAAAAATTACAAAAGATAATATTGTTATTTTGTTATTGGGAAAAACAACTCGAGAATTTAACATGAATTTAATATTACACCGAAAACGACGAGGTAATAAAAAACAATAATTAAAAATAAATTTATTATTCTACAAAATTTCTTTTCGTAGTTTAGAAAATGTATTTATTGCACAAAAATTGAAATGTATTTTTGATTAAACACTATTCGAGAAAAAAAATTTTGTTCAGTAATTTCATCAAATATTTTTTTTTGCCCAAGTAAATCTGTCATATCCCCGAAAATATACAAATAAGCCAAAAACGTCGTTTCCAATTTTAAACCTGAAATAACGAGCAATTACATGGCATGTCGATCATGCGGTCGGTTCAGTACACCTATATAATAAATGGAACTTTGAATATGATACACACAAGCAATGTACTTAAAGCGCCACCGGCAAGAAATCTCTACTTTAAAGTGCTAACCGCGTTAGATACGTATCACAATCACTTCTTACCTTCGCAGGTCGCGGCCAGAAATTTGTTATTAGAGGAGAAGTCCATGTGCAGGACTGTTCCAGGATGGCCCTTCAAGTTTTTCAGAAGCCAGGGGTGCGTGAATTCGGATTTTCCCTTCCATTGCGTCCGTTTCTTGCTTTTAGTTGGGCGGCTTGCGGTGATTGCTACTTCTGCTGTCTCTTCCACAACTGGAGCGTCTGAAACCACAGTTTATTATACTTAATATCCAAATATATAAATGTGCAGGTATATTGATTTTGTCATTCTTAACGAACTAGACTAACAACGGATAATTGTGCTTATTGTTATGTATGTAAAATTCACAGACGTTTAATGGGAAAATCACACGTAGGTGAAAAGGTCGCGTTGTGTACATTTCAAATATGTTTTCTTCTATTGTATTCTATTCTATAATATACTCAAATATATTCTATGTTAAGGACTCTCTTCAAAGAAGGGCGAATTCGTCAGTCCTCATGTTACCTGTCAGGATAACCCTGCGACTTTATATAAATACAAGAAGAAGAAACTTTAGGCCCCTTTTTTAGGGTTCCGTAGCCAAATGGCAAAAAAGGAACCCTTATAGTTTCGCCATGTCCGTCCATCCGTCAATCTGTGGTTTTTCTCAGAAACTATTGGCAATATATAGATGAAATTTGGAAGGTAGGTGTAATCTATGAACCGCTACACAACGACGTAGCGAAATAAAAAAAAATTAAACGATAGGTCTTAAAAAATTATATCAAGGTTTCGAACAGTTTTTTTTATTTAAGTCAAAGTTGTTGAGATATGCACTCCTAAAGTTCTAATTTTTTTTAGAGTCATGTGTACTCTACCAGCTAAACCGTTGTTTTTGGATATGTGAAAAAATTTATGACAGGAGTATATATAACGCAGTTAAAAGGAAAACTATCACAGCTAACTAGACTGTATTATTTAACGAGTAATAGATTAACTTATAAAATGTACTTTTATAAGTAAACATTTTGTGAAAATTCCATACAAAATGACAGATAGCGTTTAGCCAATAAGCGAAAACTTGATGCATTTTATCGTTGTGATGTCATTGTAAAAGATCATTAAAAAAAAACATTTTAAGAAAAAACGAGCGCGACGTTAATCGACCTTAACCATTAATCGTTATTATTATGTTAGTAATTTAAGAATTGTTGAATAAATATATTTCATTTTCGTCATATTTCGTTAGTTATTTAGAAGGCGCTCGATCCTCTCTGGCTAATCCGAAAAGTAATAAGATGAGTGCACTGATAGCTAGAGACAATTTTTATTGCTTATTTTATTACAGTAAACCTTTGACTTTTACTATTGATTGTGAAGAGAAAAAGATCTGCAAAGGAAAGCGTAAATTTATAGTACCTAGTAATACAATGTAGTTTTCATCTTAAAATGTTTTTTTTTAATGATCTTTTACAATGCTACATTGTATTACTAGGTACTATAAATTTACGCTTTCCTTTGCAGATCTTTTTCTCTTCACAATCAATAGTAAAAGTCAAAGGTTTACTGTAATAAAATAAGCAATAAAAATTGTCTCTAGCTATCAGTGCACTCATCTTATTACTTTTCGGATTAGCCAGAGAGGATCGAGCGCCTTCTAAATAACTAACGAAATATGACGAAAATGAAATATATTTATTCAACAATTCTTAAATTACTAACATAATAATAACGATTAATGGTTAAGGTCGATTAACATCGCGCTCGTTTTTTTATTTTATGTTGTATGGTGGTACGGAACCCTTCATGTGCGAGTACGATTCGCACTTGGCCGGTTTTTAAGCATACTACGCACACAGAGGTGTGTGAGATTTGGCATAGTTAAAATTAATGTGAATTAGGAATCACAAAGCTAAAATCTATATTCATGGTGAGTTTTTGAAATTGGATTATATGGCCAAACCCTATGAGAAATAGCAAAATGTTCAAAGGGTTCATGAACTCGATTTTTAAGAAAACAAAACTGCATATTTACATTTTTGAAAAATCTGTTACTTTAACAGGAAATCAAATCAATTGATTTGATAATCTAAAAACTTTAGACCCCTTTTTAAGCATACTACGCGCACGAAGAAGTGTGAGATTTGGCATAGTTAAAGTTTATATGGAGTAGTAGTACAGAAAGCGAAAATCTATATACAGGTGAATTTTTGAGATGGGACTATATGGCCAAATCCTAAACTATGAGAAATTGCAAAAAGTGTTCAAATGATGCATGAGCTTGATTTATGAGGAAAAAAACTGCATATTCACATTTTTGAAAAATCTGTTACTTTAAGAAGGAATTAAACCACTTAATTTGGTAATCTATATATTAACACGTGAAGAGAATACTTTGCTCTCTTTTAGCATTGGATGGTTACAGAAGAGTGTAAGATTTGAAATAGTTAAAGTTTACATGGAAAAGGAGTGCCAAAAGCTAAAATCTATATAAATCCATAATGTGTTACAAATGCTGTCAATCATAGGAGTTTAATAATCTGTCGTTTTATGCAGTTTGAATTTACTTACTCTCGCCTATTTATTATTGGTGGTTTCAAAAAGTGAGTACGGTCGAAATTCGACCGCTGGGTGACCACTACTAAGCATAAATATACTTCTCAAAATATGATGTATTTTAATAGATTCGAATAATTTATCAGTTACTTCGCTCAGTCAGTGAATGTTAGTGTTTACTCCAGTCCTAATTAATCTGGTGATTCCAGTGATTCAAATCACAATCACTGACAGTTACCTCGTCATCACGTGATAGGGTTTTTAGGTTGTTTTTTTAAATTCCCGCTATGCAAGGGAAGTTATGTTTTCGGACCAAGTGTTTGGGTCCGATTTACGAAATTCGAGTTTTCAGTAGATCTCCACGTTTTGAGGTCCTGGGAAGCCATTCTGACTATTTACGGCTGGACGTCCGTATATGTGTGTGTAACATTGATATACCAATAATATAACTGGATGTGCTGTCCGCTTTCTAAAGTGACCGCGCAGGAAGTCATCCAAAACGCAATAAGTCTTCCAACCGGCTTTTAGTCGATGTAATGGCTTAGCGCCGAGTAAACGTGCGCATGCCGATTTGTGTCGTAAAAATTTGTGAAACTACTCGTCAAAGACGCAAAAAAGAGCTGAATATCGCATTTGCGGTAAGTAAACATTATAATTTAACATTCGTTTATGCCTACAGATAGCTATTCGATTATTTTTAATTTAATTTGAACATTATCACGATTTAATTCTCGTCACATTCTCGTAAACAGTGCGACACGTCCGAACCTTAATAAGTATTTGCTTGCATTGACGCGCGCAACGGTGCCGGGCCGCGGGCCGCCGCGGCCTTATTAGCCCACGCTCGTTGCGGACGCTTTTATTTCACTTTTGGTTAGCAACTACAAATCCTTATTATTAAATTGTGAAATCAATGGTGTGTAACTTTTTTTTCGTACGATATCTTGAGAACGGATCAACCGATTAAGACCCACGATACGGCGTTCGAAAGGGTTTATCGAGACTTAGATCTGATTAAATTTTGAAGTCAATCAATCGGTCGAGCTGTTCCAAAAATATTCAAAAAATAAAATATTTTTTTAACTTTTTTTTAGATAACTTTGAGATTTTCCAACCGATCTACTTAAAATTTTTTAAAGGTTTATTGTGCATAAAAAACTGCATTGAATGTCGTCAAAAAAATAAAAAATCGAACGACACGTTCAAAAAATATTTCAATTTATAAAGTTAATAGGAAGCTCGCACGTCTGCGACCAGCTTTGGTAAACCGGTCGTCCCGGCTGCTTCTTCACAAAGAGCGACCTACTGCACAACAAACAGTCTCCAAGCTGCTAGAGTTGGGGTTGGAAGCTCTCCCTCATCCGCCATACTCACCAGACCTTGCAACTACTGACTATTACTTTTTTCAAAATTTGGACAAGTTTTTAACGGGAAAATAATTCAATTCCCGAGAGACAGTACAAAATTCCTTTGGAGAGTTTGTTGCCTCCCGTCCAGTTGATTCGATTGCACGGGTGATTACTTTGAATAACAGAAATAAAGATATTTGAAAAAAAAAAATACTTTAACTTATTTCATACACAACAGCAACTACATAGGTTAAGACTTAATATTAACTTAATAAAACTAAAAACTATTTACTCTGTCGTAAAACAAAGAAATTATACAGCGAAAGAAAAGATCAGAGGAATTCAAATTTATAATCATATTTCATTTATATTTTCCAACTGCATATGTGTAATATCACCCAATATTAAAGTGATCTATTTAGTATCCTCTAGTGCACTGGATGCTTGCTTCTTCACCTTGTTTTCTAATACAATTACCGCTATTGTTCGCCGACAATACGGTTCAAGGATTTCGCGAGAACGCTATCATAGTAGTCTGTAGCAACATAATGTATATTTTTTAGGACCGTGGGACATATTACTTTATGAATCTTAAGGGAGTAGGCTTTTCATACAAAAAAGAGGGTTCGGACCGTGTCTAATCCTCGCTGTATTTTTGTATCAATATTTACAGAAAAAAATATGTGTAATAGGAGAAATACTATCACAGTGCGGGGTGTTTTTGTTTTGATATTTTTAGTTGTTTTTTAATAAATTCCTGAAAAAGTTAATTTCCACCGATTTTTTGTTTTTGCAAATAATGAGACGTAAATTCGATATTAATGCGAATTAAAAAACGTATCGCCTTAGGGACATCCTTTCTTAATGACCCTACAAATTTTGATTCCAATTCATACACCTTTCAGGGGTGGAAAGTGTGGAAACAGTCACGGCCCGGAAGCTGTTTCGACGGGTATCATATAGGTATTTTTGGGAATTTGCTCTTGTCATCTCTGTCACTCAGGAATAAATCGGAGTAGAGGGATTGAAATGGAGATAGGGATGCCAATTCGATGCCGCGGAGATATTCACCTCACAATCCATTATCTTCAATTACTTTCATGATATGTCAACTTCACTGACATTATGCGTCATTCCATAGTGACAAATGGCAGAATATATTCCAAAATTATATGTATTATTTTATCTGGCATTACAATATAACGTATAATTTCTAGATAATTAATCAGTATACATTTAAATATTTATTACTTAAGTGGGTTGATGAATTAAAATTCGTGATTGAACCTAGGCGACGACGACTGGGAGGGACTCTTGGTTTTGTACCTATTTAATTTTCATGTTGAATATAAGACTAAACTTTATTTCTCTAATTTCATATTCTGATAGAAACTCTATAAAAACCTAATTAATATTTTTTTAATCGTTCAAAGTTTTTTTGTCCATGAATTTGCAACGAATTATAAATTATAACAGAATATGTATATGTAAAATTCATATTTAATTTAATAATATACGAATAACGTTATGGATATAACAACCTATAGAATCAATGTTAACACTACACGTGTAATGCGAACGGAAAGCTGCTGCTGCTGCGCGTGCACGTTCAAATGCGTGTTCCCAGCCAAGAATGAAGTGCACTTTTACACGTGTCTCTTTCAAAGTGAGTTTGCGTTACCAGTAGTTACGGTTAAATATTGCTTAATCAAACTTTGGCCAGCGCGTGTGACTTCAAACCGGACACGAATGCACTGATGGTCATCAGAAGTAAGGTAACGAGTAGAACAGGAACGGATTGGTAGAGGAACTAAATTAGAGGCATGATTACCATTGTTAAGCATCTGCGGACAGAACTTAAATGTTATTGATTTAGTTGTAAAAAGATAAAGACCCATATTATTATTTTTTTTTTTCAAACATTTTGTGAATGTTTACCTATAAACAAAGCCAATGGGGAGTTATCCATGGTAATGACGGATTAATATTCACGGACTAATCTGGCATCAAATTATGCGTACCTTACCTATCCATAAAGTAACGGCTAAACGATGTGCCTGAACTAACGCGGCATTGACCCACTTACTTGTCTATTGATAGCTCGAACAGTATACAAAGCTGCACGTGCACTGGACATACATTCGGTACCTCCAACGTGGAAAGCTCAAGAGCATAGTGTTGTATTTACAAAGTAGGTACATTGTATTATAATTTGTACGGTTTCATTAGATCGCTGGTGACGGTTTTTTTATTTTTATTTACGCCCATATTCGCTATCCATAAACGAACATAGACGAATATATAATTAAAACCCACTGAAAATCAGTGCTGTGGCCTTGTGTTACAATTGAGAATCCTTTTTTAGCACCATGTTACCATGAAAAAAATATAGTAATGTTTATTACATTTACCTATTTGATAATATACAAGTATTTTAAGACGTTTTCATTTGAGGCTCTTTTAAAAATGAAGTGTATAAAAATTAATATATTAGAATAATTAACAAGTTAGTGGCTTCAATATTACGAACAATACTGATCACTTGAACACTTAATATAATATCATTATACAATTATCTAAAGACAAGTTAAGTCGCTAAAGCGACTAGACTGAAGTAGACTGTAAGATATATTTTATTAAATTTTTTAAATGATTTACTCCCATTTAAAAAAGGAGTGGAATGATGTAAAAAAACATTTACGAATTTCACGACTTATCACGTAAAGATCGCACTTGACCAAAAAACGAAATATGCAATTTTCATTTTTATTACTAAAGAGAGAGGTGATAGGCGGGAAACAGGTTTAGGGTACCACGAAAAAAGTTCTAGCCACAAGAAATCTTAAAACTGTTTTGAAAGTATAAATGACTTATTTCGGCCTCTAAAATTTCTTCGGAAAAAAATCATCCACATGATTAGAGAAGAAATATAATACTCTCCATCGAGTTTCACACTGTATACCTACGTAAAAGAAATATAGCAATAGATATATTGCGGGTTTCCCACGATCTTATTTAGAAAGGCCGCATTTACCAAAATTAAAGTGTTGTGCTCGCTTTCTCGGATTTTTTTAACATTAGGGTGATGAATTGTTAGATATGTAATTCATCGACATTCCTCCGACATCTCCACAACACATGGTCTTGGGCCACTTGTAACCTTCGACATCCCGCCATCTTTACAAGGCAGTTAACTGTTCTATCAATATATTATGGAAATCCCTAAGCGACTCCACGAATTTTTATGTCTTCAATATACCTATACTATATTTCGAGCATAAGGTGATGCTAGATGATGCCATATGACTAAGACGTCGAAAATTTATAATATTTTATTAAAATTTTAAAATATCTCTTTATTTTTGGTTGTAGGTATATGACGACTGAATTGTTTCGCTTATGACTTAACTAGCGACAAATCTTTCGATAAATAACGAATTTTTATTGTTAATCCTTAACCAGCAACGTGTTTCGAAAATAATTAAATGTGATAAAGTGAAATAGGTGAATCAAGTTTTAAATGACCGACGACGGAAGGTTCAGTTCAATAATTGAAGATACACTTATATTTATTTTTCAGATTTTTCGTATCCTATTTTGATTGCTGTAGGACTTGTTAAGAGGAGTGCGTAATGGCAAATTTCCATACAAATACAAAATTTGAATGCGCGGAGTTTTTATTTAGAATTTTCTTTGTTTTTCACATGTTCAAGGTGATATTCAACGTGAAACTAATTGCATTTTCATATGTTGTAAAAAAAAATTTAATTAGGTATTAGGTATAAATGCGAAACTGAGTTTATTTGTTTGTTACGCTTTCACGCCTCAGCTACTCAACCGATCATCATAAAATTTTGCATACACGTTGTCAGGGGTACAGAAAGGGCCTCCCATTCAGAAAAAAATTCAATTCCCGAGGGATAGAAAAATAACTTTTAGACGGACGTCCGGCATAACAACTAGGTCTTCTGATGGGCGTTGAGTGGGAGGATCGGTGAAGGGAAAGAGGCGGCAAAGGTGGGAGGGTTAGGGTGGGGGATGGGTAATAATTGGCCCGTACGAAACCGGGGCGGGACGCTATAGGATATGTGTGAAATGGTAATGCGAGTGGGAATGAGAGCGGGATAGAATCAGTGCATATTATAATAGAGAGACGGAAGCAGGACTTAGGTGGAGGTGAAGGTGAGAAAAAATGAGAGCAGAAAACGACTACAAGAGCGTAACTTCTGTCCTCGCGGGCCGCGTATAGAATATACGGTTTAAAAGAGATTAAAGAAAATATATATGAATCGACCGTTTGCCTCCTTATCTCCGAAACTGCTGAGCCTAAAATTGTGAACAACAAAATATGGCATATAGGGCTTTACTTTTATTATACAGGAAAACCTAAACGATTTTGATGACAACTTGCATCGTGTTTTGACTTTCATCGAAGAAACAGCGGCAAGGAACATAGCAGAAGTAAGGAAGGGAGCAGTAGGAAAGATTGTATGCATTTGTATGAAACCGTTATTTGTTTGTGCTACTACTCTACTGCCACTGTTTTCATTGCTGCGGCCCAGCCGCTGCTAACACGCAAATTATTGCATTTCTTTTCCTATTTTTTTGAAACTATCGTCTCTTTCATCCCTAGTTTCATAAGAGCGCTGTCTCGCTTGAGTAGCGTGTTTAAATACAAATAAGCTACAGTTTAGTTACCACTAAAAAACTGAAATAAAGTATATTTCAGCAAAAAAATAAAACGTACTTCAAAAGTTTGCGTATAATGTATACATACTTAAACTAAAATATTAAAAACTATATTTTTTATTACTTTAAAGAAAAGAATTCAAAGAACATGCAAAACTATTAGTACTTAAATATTTACATTTTTTTAATGACATTTTTCTAGGAGTATGTACCAGCCAAAGCAAAAAATAAATACTTACATATGTAATTAAATAATAAAAAAACACAAATTAATTACTGTAGGTTTATAACTAAACTTGACTTGGCAAGCACTGGCTAGCAACGACTCGAAAAATAATTAGATATTGTAAATATTTAACACTCATATTTATAAATCAGTAAGTAATAGTAATAAATTGCTTGCGAAAGCGTCATTTTCCAAGCCAATTTTTTCATTTAATAATTAAAAACAAGCAGGAAGCAAGAGTTGTCAGAAAAGAGTTTATGGAATACATATCTTTTGAACAGCATTTACTGCCTGCTTTTACTGAAAAAATCACTGCTTGAAAAATTAAATTATCTTAAGCATTTTCTATTACTCATTTACAATAATTACCTATCAATAATTGTATACCTATATTGTCTTTTCAAGCTCATTTCTTTAAAATAATAAAAAAAATATTTTTAATTATTTAATTGAAGTTTAACTATATATGTCAACAAAGTTAAGGAGCCAGATTTTATTGATTTGTAAAAACTTTTACCATACAAAATTTCAAACTACTGCAATCACATACTAGAAAACTTACTAGGCATATACATATATCAGATTTTTATTCTTATAAATTACATAGGTACCAAAATTGTGTAAAGGATTTCATTAAAATTAGACATAATAATATGGTGATACCTATATAAAATCATACAAAACGTAAAAACCACAATTATAAAATGGGATTAAACTGAATGTGTTTTGCTAAATCTGCTTGTGATCTTAGACTGTATTTACCATGTGTTTACACAAGTGTATCTGTGAAAAGATGTATGTAAAAATATAATACAAAATAATCCAGCCTGAATACTGATGATTGCGTTGTACGTTGACAATTCAATATCTTAATTTGGTTTAAATACATAGGTATATTTATTGTTTAACACAACAATATTTTTTTGTATGGATATTGCACAATTGCTTCATCAAAATATTTATTATTGTGCTTAGGGTATGCGTTTCCAAAACTACCACCCTAAAGGTTTCAACAATAATTTACAGAGAGGTGGACAAGGGCACAATACCAAAATTCAGAATTTTCAGAAGTGCAGAACCATAGAAAATCCCAAAAATATGTACCTATTACAAAGGCATCACTGCCATTAAAACACTTGAAACTAAAACTTTTACAATGTTCATTTCCTGGGTGGTATATCGCTCTGCTCCGCTTCCATCCTCACATTGATATAAACAACCCTGATCTAAATAATCTATCACTTTAGAAATGGTGGACCATCAACCTATATTGGCCAAAGAATGGATCAATACCACATTCTTTTAAATACCAATACTAAACAAGAATATTAAAAGGATAGTAGTTTTGGAACTTTGAGATAAATTATAATTTATGATATACATTTCAATTATTTTTATCCAAATTTAATTGAGAACAATCATAAGAGAAATAATTTCATTGAAGCTTACTTTATTTAAATTCCAAAAAAAAATTACTGCACATAAATTATTCTAATTTGAAGTCTCCAGAAACATAAGCATTTTAAATCTCATACTAAATAAAAGCTTCTGCACAACCAAACACACTGTATGTATGTAAAACCGGTGATGCAGAACCATATCCTTTATTTAAACTGACAAATCTGTATGATTTGCTTCCCATATTTTAGGATATGTGAATATAATTTATAATAATGGCCTCAAAATGGAAGGTTCCCACAGGATTATATTTTTTTACTATGCGTACTAATACGACCACCACCGGTGAGTGAAGCTTTAATATACTTAGTACAGTAGACAATTAGACATAAAGCGCGCCAAACCCACGTGTGCGCGGGCAAAATGACTGGAGTGGACGCGCTACTTTCTCACAGTTTATGAGTCCTAGCCTAGACAAAGATGTAGGTATGTAGTAAAAGGCACATGTGACATATATAATAGAACATATTGAATTTTAATTAATTAGAATATAAAATTACCTTCAAGTTTCTCAGTTTCCTCAATGATCGTATCCTTTTTCTTGTTGAGGAATATCTTGTACAAGAAGTGTATGAAAATACAAATTAAAATACTCGTTACTGCCCAAAGATACATGTTGATATTTTGTACAATGCCGAAATCTTCCATTTTCATTCAAAAATACACAGAATCGATAAAACACTCGCGTAAAAATTACGAAACGCCGCCGCATGTAAAGCCACACCACAATCACACGCTATCAATCAACCACAGCAATCAACTGTTACAACAGCTGAACTTGAACAGTGAATGAATGAACAACGAAATGCGCTTTTTTTATATTTTTTTTTATTTAATATATGGCTTGGTTACAGAGACCTTTAAGCCACGTCTTTATTTATAGTTCTGTACACTTTATAGATTTGAGTTCTTTCACTATTAAATTTTCTGTATTGTATTTTTGATGTACTTGTAAATTGGTTTATAGGTTTCAGTGTTTTTTAATAATTGATTAAGCGGCGGCGGGCGGGAAGAAAATTCACTGTAATTTTTACACACTTCACTTAATTCACTGGCAAGCACTAATCTATCAAGAAGGAACTTTTGACAGTTGAATATAATGTGATCCATAGTTGCTTCGTTATTTCCACAAAAGGAGCAGACATTACTTTGGATTATTCGTAACCTTGCTAGGTGTGATGGTGCAGTATTATGGCCATAGCGTAACCGGTTTATAGTGGTGACAAAGTCACGGCTAACTCGTTGCAGACTGTTAAACCATGGTTTTACTGGTAAGTTTTCTTGAATGCTACCATACCATTGTCCTTTGGTCTCTTGGTCTTTCTTCCACATTTGCTCCCATAACATTCTTATAGATAGTTTTATACAATATACATAGTCAGTCATAGGTACAAACATAGCATTAGAAACATCGAGTTCATTAATACCTTCGTAAGCAGCCCTATCAGCAATTTCATTACCAGAAATACCCCTATGAGAAGGAACCCACATAAATGAAATATCTATTCCCTTAAGATGGTATTTAAATAGCAATTCTTTAATTGTATACAAAATAAAATTGGTTTTGAAATGAATTTTCAAATTGCTTAATCCCTGAATGAAACTTAAAGAATCAGTTATAATTAGAAAATATTTGCAATTATGTACATTTTTGATTCGCAGGAGAGCCTGATAAATGGCATATGCCTCTGCAGTAAATATTGTACATACATCTTGCAATAGAAAGCTCTGAGAAAATTTAATTTGGGGATCATAAACAGCACTGCGCACACAACCCTTGTTTTTACTCCCATCAGTGTATAAAGTATAATAATCATTTACTGAAAGAAATTGCAACATATCATAGTTATTATATATTGAGTCTACTACTTTGATTGGATGCATTATGCTTTCATATGGGGAAGAATAGCAAGGCCATGGGTACTGTTTTCTAATATTACAACAATTATTTTCAATTTCCAGAAAAACATGAAACAACATTGGAGAGTTACCAACCAAGAGTCCCTCACCAGTTGCCATAGGACCAGGCACATATATACGTTGAGGTATTATTTTGTTAATGATTTTTGTGTTATTTGAGTACAGTAGTTTAAGGCAGTACCTTTCGGCAAGAATAAGTCGTCTCAAGATCAGTGGCATAATTTTTGTCTCAACTTCCATGGCCCTTATGGGAGTTGAGCACATCGCACCGGATATAATTCTCAGAGCTTTATTCTGCAGAATGTCTAACTTTTTTGCATGTTGACTATTCATGTATGCTAACGAACTATAGTCAAAATGGCTTCTCACTATAGCTTTATATAAAATTGACAATATTTTGGGATCTGCACCCCAGGACATACCTGCAAGACATCTTAGTATGTTTATTGCTTTTAAAGCATTTTTTGAAACATATCTAATATGATCTTCAAAAGTCATTTTTTGATCTATTATGACACCTAAGAATTTCTTAGATCTAACTCTATTAATAGCTTCTCCACGATACATAATATCACAGGTTGGGTCATCATTACCAAAAATCATGAAACTGCTTTTTGTAGCATTGATCTTTAAATGAAGTCTAACATCATAATAAAGACTGAGCTGGTTTAGGGCTCTATTCATATTGTCTATTACAAGTTGTAAGTTTTGGTGACTGCTGTACAAAACAATGTCATCTGCAAATTGCAAAATATTTACATCATTACAATTAACATATTTACATATTTCACAAGTATACAAATTATATAATAAAGGTGAAAGGGTGGCACCTTGCATTGTGCCTTTCGACGTAGTTCTAGGCCCATGTAGGATGTTATTATGTTTCACATATATGGTTCTATCATTCAAAAAATTATAAATCCACTGACATAATTGACCAGGTATACCAGCATCGGACATAACGTTGACTAAGATACCTGGGTCAATATTATCGAAAGCTCCTTGAACGTCCAAAAATACACAAACAGTGTGTGATTTTAAGTTATTTGCAATTTTCAGGTCAGAGATAAGTGAGATGAAGCTGTCAGCGCAACTACGTCCACGACGGAAGCCATACTGTACATGCGGAATGATACTATTAGCCTCTACAAACCAGTCCAGTCGGACTTTAACCATATTTTCAAATAATTTACCTAGACATGACGACAAAGATATGGGACGATAAGAACTGGCCTGTTCTGGAGATTTATCTGGCTTAAGTATTGGGATAACACATTGTGTTTTCCATGATTTGGGGATAATTTGATTATACCATAAAGCATTAAGAATGT